>JAXCGZ010001963.1:0-164511 GCA_037179515.1 Halocaridina rubra | reverse complement strand
TGACTTCCTGACCGGAAACGGTTGGTCGAGGGCACGGATATTTTATTACAATGTTTGTAGAAAGTGCCAAGGAAATATATGACCGGAACCGTGAGACTTATGGACCTGGCATCGAGAAGGGCGAGAAAGGACAGGAAGTTAGCCATTTCCTAAACCACAACATACATAAACTTGTGTTTCGTACAAAGGAACCTGCCCAGGAGAAATGCCCAATAACTTCTCCCCGGAAGTAGGTGGGATTCCACTTTGAACCTGGCGCTGATTTGCTAGGATTAGTTCTGACTGATTTCATTGGAGAATTGGATGTTAAGCCACGCCCTGCCCCTGGGGGTATTTAAAGAGCCACCCAGGGCAGAGACACTTAGTTAGATATTGCCAGGGGCACGAATAGATCATAGACTGTGAAAGTCATAGGGTGGGGGCCATTGGGCCATTGGGCCATTGGGCCATTGGGCCATTTGAGGCATAGGGGCATTTGAGGCGTCATTGGATGTGTTGTACTCTAGAATAAATACAAGTAAAGGAACTACTGCTTGTCCATTCTTACCTTGTAACCACGTACCCATCAGGTACTAGCATTTATTAACTTGTGACCACGCTACCATAATTATAAATATAGATGTACGTAGGAGGAAAAGCCCTACGTCAGTAACCCAGTCATCTTATAAAGTGTGAGTTCAAGTGGAAGTCCAAAACCCATACGTCAGTGGTGGCTTGCGGCGGAATAGCCAAAAGCCATACGTCACTACGCTTAGATGATGGAAGAAATGCAAATCAACAGTGCATTTTTAAATGTCTTCAGATAAACTATCTTCCCTGTTGGGAATTGAGCATGGGAACTCTAGAACAGAATTCCATAGTTTAGTCTCCTGGACCAAAGAGGTGGTTAAATGAGAGGAAACTGGAACATCTGATGTAACACAGATAGAGGGATTCCACTGAGACCATTAATATATATATATTATATATATATATATATATATATATATATATATATATATATATATATATATATATATATATATATATATATATGTATATATATATATATACACACTCAGCTCGCTTTTTACGCGTTTAAAATACGCAAAATTGGAATAACGCCCCCAAAAAATAATAGTAAAAAAATGCGAAATACACGAATAATGCCCGCGCAAAAAATTCTAAAAAAAAAAAAAAAAAAAATCATTTTAGTAAATAAGCAACTGCCTCGTAGGCACTTTTTCAACTTGCTGCCATGTACATATGTTTACATTGCAATTAAGGGGACACCCTGGGTTGGGAAGGGAGAGGGGGTGAAAAGGATGATTTTCTGGCAACTTTAACATGTGCTGGTGCCAGGTGTAAAAGGAAAGGGCTCTATTTAAACTATAAACAGCAAAAAATTGCCCTTTTATGTAAGTATTCATAGTAAAATAATATCATAAATGACCATGTTTTGATATCCTTTCGTTGAGTTGCATTTTACATCAATTTGAGTTAGATAATCAGCGTTTCTGTACGATAACTTCGTCACCTGGGATGGAAGCAAGTGTTGGTGCCAGGTGTAAAAGGGGAGCTCTATCTAAACTATAAACAGCAAAAAATTGCCCTTTTATGTAAGTATTCATAGTAAAATAATGTCATAAATGACGATGTTTTGATATCCTTTCATTGTGTTGCATTTTACATCAATTTGACTTAGATAATCAGCATTTCTGTACAATAACTTGTCACTAGGGATGGAAGCAAGTGTTGGAGAGTGGTACGAGGTGTTTTGGTGAGCTCATCTGATTCAGTCGTTCAAGTGAAACTTATCTATGCCCATTATCATTGTTTCTTATGGAAAATGACTCATTACTTTACGCGATTTTTACATTACACATCACTTCTGAGAACCTATCTTTGCATTTGCAAGAACTGGGTATATATATATATATATATATATATATATATATATATATATATATATATATATATATATATATATATATATATATATATATATATATATATATATATATATATACACATACACACACTGCTGGCTAGTACAGTGGTAACGCGCTGGCTTCGCATTCATGAGGTCGAAAGATCGGTTCCCGTCCAAGACCGAGAGTTTAAGCTGTTTACTGGCAGGAACTGCTGTGGGTGGACACCACAGTGGGGGGTTGGGGCTTACCCTGGCTGACGAATACCCATTGTATTGAAATGGAAATAAAGTATTATTATATTATTATTATTATTGCGGTAGTTCGCTTCCAGGACCCGGCGCGAACCAGGAAAACCTCGAAGTAAGATCAGCCTAAAAAGAAAAAAAATATATATATATATATATATATATATATATATATATATATATATATATATATATATATATATATATATATATATATATTATATATATATATATTTTTTTAGATGATTATGACACCAGGACAGGCCAAAAATGATAAAATAAAACGGCCTTTATCAGGCTGTAAAGAAAAACAGAGATGGAGAGTGTAATGACCTGTCAGATGTGAAGGGATTATAAAAGTTGTGTAATGAATATCCAGCTCTCTGCTGGGTTTACTATACCTCTGCATTACTTTCATGATGTCTATTCTAAAAATTCTCCTTAGATCTTATTATTATTATTATTGTGTTGAATATATTTCAAGACAGTTTATTTCTACGTACATTATGTAAGTGTTGTTTTGCATATAGTTTCGTTTATTGTACTGTAAGTGCATGAATGTATACTTTTAGACTTAGTATGTGTACTTATTAATTTCTATCATGTATATACATATAGTCGTATGTATAATGTGTAATTTATTATGAAGGCTGGCTGTAGCAGACTCGGAGAAAGGAATGTAGGTCACTAATGGATTTTAGCCATTAACCCTTCACCTCCTTGATAATGCTTATTGCCTCGCTTGTTTAAACAAAGAAGCGTTGTAACCATGGACCCCAAGAAACGAAGGGAGTTTTGTAAGAGTTTCTTACAAAAAGTTAGTTGCTGTCGTGAGATGCTACGAGGCACTCATTTTTACTGTGTTTATTGACAGTACTTATAAGTTTATTTTTTGTTGTTCTCGTGGGGCATTACGAGACACTCAAGTAGAAGAACGTGATAGAGATCCGTGGAGCAGAAGATAATGACATCAGGGTTATTCAGACAGATGAGTACAGAGTTATTATATTTCTAACAATATTTATAACTACGTGTGAGGGACAGAATGAGCTCCTTTAATTGAACACTCGTAGGTAGAATGTATGTTAGAAAATTTATTATTCTATATGAGGAAGTTTTAATTTAAGGTGAGGAGAGTTTATTTAAATATTTACATATCAGCAGTTCATACACCCCTTTATAAAATATTTGCATGTATGTCTATGCATGTAATATTAATTATATTTTATTGGTAGAGGATTTAAATTTGAGATCGTGGTAGGCTTCTACTGAAGCCGTGTCAGGATTTCCGAATTTAGGGGGTTATAAGATCGAAGGGTAAATAACACACAGGAAATCCTCCACAGCTTTTGGTCCTTCGAACCAGATGAGAATTGGTGTGGTAATGGTGAAAATAGTGTACATTTTAGATAAACTCCCACCTTGTAAGAAGTTAGTGTAAAACTCTACGGTTAAAATTGTCCATATTTCAGCGAAAAGTAGAAGCATTGCATGTATTTGCATGAATATTGCGAATATAACTTTGAAATTTAAGTGGTTGTTGAAGTAAATAAGAGAGTCTTTTTCCCTCGTGGATAAAGCGTTTCTCTATCTGTGGAAACGAAATATACTTTCGTAGTTGAGCGTCCATTAAGTAATTTGGATATTAGTACCCAATTTGGCTGGGTGAACAGTGGTTTTTAGGGAATTGTGTGTTTACATATTTCCCATTTAACGATGTCTAGAATGCCGTATTGATTCCTTTGTTTAGGTAAATAAACAGAAGGAAGTGACCCACCTACTGCTAGGTGCACAGTGTCATTTATTTGAGGAACAGTGTGGTTTGCATTACATTTTCCTTATACTGTTGCTGACTTAACAGTGTCGTTTAATTGATGAATAGTGTGTTTTACACTTTATGGATTGACGTCATAACTGACGGAATTAAAAACTGTATGTTATTATCTTGAAATTTTGGAAGATTGTCCTTTGATACTCTTTACAGAGTGATTGTTTGTTCCATTGTGGATGCATAAAGAAGATAGTGGATTCTTTGATGATAAAATTGCATCAACTATTTGTTTGTTGTTTTATGTTCTATTTGCTTTCTCAATATGTCGGTTAAACCTAAGGCATTAAAACGCCTTCGAGAATTGGTTCAACGTGATTTTGTTCAGTATCAAACAGAACTTGCCAAAGATGATGAGACACTTGTTGTTAATTATTTAGAAAGATGTCATCATACGCTAACAGAAAGATTTGGAAGATATGATAGGAAATATGAAGAATATGTCGAGTATAAGCCCCTTAAAAGGGATTCTGAAGAGGAGGATACAGACCATGACAATCTAGCTGAAACAGTAAATGATATTAGCTTAGCTGTTCTAGAACGGATTCGTAAGTTAGGAACTATGAAGAGTACTAGAGCTCCTAGTTCCGAGAGTTCAAGCCTCCACATTAGGCAACCCACACCTAAATTTCCTGAAGTAAAAATACCACAGTTCTCTGGAAACTATGATGAATGGAACGAGTTTTGGGGTACGTTTGATAGTTTAGTACATAGTACTTCTGTGGCAACTATGACAAAGTTTACCATCTTGAGAAATACCCTTAAAAGAGATGCAAAAGACACCATAATGGGATATCCTGTTGCTAGTGAGAGTTATGATGAATGCATTCAACAGCTACAACCTGTTTATGCCAGCAAGGACAGAATTGTACAAAATTTAATGAGGAAATTGGTAAAAATACCAACTCCCTCTTCTAATTATTCATCACTTTTTAAGTTCAAGCAGGAAGTAGAAGCCATTACTCGAAGTCTGAAAATTTATAAAGACATGGAAAACACTGATTGGGTGTTTTCAGAACTCGTGATGATGAAATTGCCAGAAGATGTTGAGAACTGGATTAGCATGAAAATAGACACAAAATATCCTACATATGAAACCCTCTTGAAGGAACTGGGAAAATATGTATGTCATATAGAAGGCAACAATACTAAAGATAACACAAAAGGAGAGATCCAAGCCTCACAGAGAGATGAGACTCAGTCCTATAAAAAGAATGTAGGTAGTTATGGTGCTGTTGCAAACAGAGAAAATTGTGAAATAGAATGTATATTCTGTGGTTGGCAAGGTCATAAGTCTGAACAGTGCAATAAAATAGTAAGCATAAATGAACGCAGAGACAAATTGAGAGATAGTAACAAATGTCTGAGATGTACTAAGTCAGGGCATTATGCAAATATATGTTACAATCAGTTAAATTGTAAAAAGTGTAAGAAAAATGGTCATCATGCAGCCTTGTGTTACAAACAAGAGTCCAAATTTCGTAGAAGATTTGAAGAACCTACATTTCTGAATGAACAGTCAGGAAATGGTTCAAATTTAGATGAGTCAAGCAATGAGCAAGAACATTCTGACTCAGAAAAGGACAAGAAACATGTTGGTGTAATGACTATGAAGGCAGTACAAAGGCAAATGGTGAAGCAGAGTTTACCTTCATGTGCTCTGCCTACTGCAAGTGGAAAAATAAGCAGCTCAAAGGGAAATCTTTGGGTAAATACTAGTTTATTCTTTGATACAGGTTCCCAGTGTTCCTTTATAACTAGGGAATTAGCTGAAAGGCTTAAATTAAGCCCAGTAGATGAAATGTCTCTTGGTATTGATGCATTTCGTTCTGAGACAAAGAAAGGAAGTTTTCCTGTCATAAATGTAGTTATCAAATTGGGGAAAAGAAGAGCCAGAGTTAAATTACTCGTAGTTGATGACATGGTAATTAGCATTCACACTCCAGGACTAGCAAAGGCTGCAAATGTGTTAAAGTCTAATGGTCACAAGTTGGCTGATGAAGATATTTATAGTGATGTACTGGAGAACATTGGCGTTGTTATTGGTGCCTTACGGTTTAGTCAGTTTGTTAGTGGTATTAACAAGTGGGATGTCTATACTTTGAAGGAAACACCAGGTGGTGTCATGTTGTATGGCCATATTCCTCGTAATACTCAACATGGATCCAGTAGTGTACAAAACCAACTTGTTATGCGAGTAGGAACACAGGTTTTTCCTACAGCTACTCAAGAGTTGATTGAAGTGGCCGTAGAGCCAGTTAATAAGTTGTTGATTGAAGAGGTCATAATGCCTGTTAATAAGTTGTTGATTGAAGAGGCGATGGAGCCTGATAATAAGTTGTTGATTGCAGAGGCCATAGAGCCTGTTAATAAGTTGTGAAAGTCAGAGAGTTTTGGAGTAAAGCAAAAAGTGCATTACGAAGATAAAACTACACTTAAAAGTTTTACAGATTCTGTTCCCTTGAAGCCTATCCACACTCCTCTCCTACACAATTTTCAGAGTGCCTTTGGACAAATGAAGTCTCTAATAGAACAGTTGGAGGAAATATTGGAGAATGTTCATGTGGGTAATTTGTTGGATGCTTGTACCAGTGACGAGACACAGTTTGATATATGCAATTCTGCAGCTGTAGAGTGGGAAAAGGCCAAAATATCACTGCAAGCATTGAATTCCAACAATGCAAGACTTCAAAGGGTACTGGAGCAGCACCTTTCTGAAAAATCAAGATCTAAAGAAACAAGCTTTAGTTTAATCTGGAATGTTAATACAGACAAGTTGTCTTTGAAAAGTCTGAAGGCTAGAGAAGATGTGTTGACCAAACTTAAACTTCTGTCACTGGTGGGTATAGTTTTGGACCCCTTAGGTCTAATATCACCCTTACTAAGAAGAGGAAAAATTCTTATTCAGAGAGCTTGGTCTGAAAGGCTCTCATGGGAATATCTGTTGTCAGAAGTATACAAAGAGGAATCATCAAATTATGAAAGATCTGAATGTCAAGCTGCCCAAAGGGTTGAAGAATTGTGGGCATGCTTAATCATAGATGATAAATTGTAGTACTGATAGGGGAGACCCCCCATTTTTTCTTTTTTGGAGGGGCCCAGGATGTCTTGAATATATTTCAAGACAGTTTATTTCTACGTACATTATGTAAGTGTTGTTTTGCATATAGTTTCGTTTATTGTACTGTAAGTGCATGAATGTATACTTTTATACTTAGTATGTGTACTTATTAATTTCTATCATGTAAACACGTATAGTTGTATGTATGTCCCAGCCAACTAGGGAGGGGCACTGTACACAGTTATTAAAGTAAATAAACCAACAGATGTACAAACAATGATGAGCCCTTAATAATAATAATAATAATAATAATAATGATGATGATGATAATATCCACAATCATCATCAAAGGAAAATTATTGTTGCCAATAATAATAATAATAATAATAAGATCTAAGGAGAATTATTGGAATAGACATTATGAAAGTAATGCAGAGGTATATTAAAACCCAGCAGAGAGCTGGATATTCATTACACATATTTTATACCATCTGACAGGTCATTACACTCTCCATCTCTGTTTCTCTTTACAGCCTGATAAAGGCTGGTTTATTTTATCATTTTTTGGCCCATCCTGGTGTCACAATACTCTTAAAAAAAAAAAATACCCAAAAAAATCCGCGATAGGTGAACTGTGAAATAGTGAGGGATTACTGTATATATATATATAGGGGGTCCTCGACGTAGGTCAGCATGATGTAACCCTATTTGCAGTGTATGTTGGAACACAACTAAAGAAGCGCCTAGATCACCCGCCTATGCTAAAGAAGTAGTAAAATTCATAATCTAAGACATAAAAATGCAATTTCTATGACATATGAAAACATAACTATAATTAAAAAAAGAGAGCAATTCACTGTGTATATACAGTTTACAGTACATTATTGCTTACCTTTACTACAGTACTCTTGTGCTCTGGGGCTGGTATTTCTTCCTATATGGCACCCAAGAACACCCGATGTACTGTAATTTGCATGGAGGACATAGATGAAGTGAACATTTTGCTGATGGAAATTTTTGTAAAAGAAGATGGCCAATTCCAAGGAAACCAAACTTCCGACAGCATAGTTCTTATTTACAACTGTACATTGTATTTTGTAATATTGTAAATAAATATAAACTAGTCCCTTCATGTAATAAATATGTAAACATTTAAATAATTAAAATAATTAACTTGATATATATGTACACAACAATGCCGCGTGAAGATGTATTATTCCACCAAGCGCAACAAACTGCTCTGCATGAATATCGTACTTATGACAATGTATTTGGTAATTTTGTAAATTAAATTCAAACTCGGTCCTTAACATAACCAGATATGTAAATAAATAAATAACATTAACTTGTTATATATGCACACAACAATGTTGCATGACTACTTATTTTTCCGCCACACTCAGCAAGCCGTTCAGGGCGCGAAGTTCGTATATACTATGCAAACCACGTAGGTCAAAAAAATTATTTATTAATTTATTTGAGACGCATTGTAACCACGAAACATAGTAAGTCAAGGACAATGTAAACCGAGGACTCCGTGTATATTTATACAGTATACAGTGTATATATATATATTGTGTGTATATATATATATATATATATATATATATATATATATATATATATATATATATATATATATATATATATATATATATATATATATATACACAAAATCATCATGGTAATGATAATTGCCACAGAAAACTTTTTGAACATCATGAGAACCTATGTATTTCATGCATAACAGTTTATTTAAAGATTATATATGATACTGGCAGGGTAGACAAAAGCTGAGTATTTAGTGTAGGGTATATTAGAATGAAAATGTAATCCTAACTTGAAAAAAAGAAGAAAAAGTTAAAATGAAATATTCTGAAGTAGACTGATGATAATGCTTTTAATCTGTTTGTGATTTGGAAAAATGACAACAGGTATCATGTGGGTGTGGGAGATAGAGGAGGTACTCACTTGTCTGTTTTTTTAAGCTACTACTATGTCTTTGACACCAGCTGGTGCGAAGGAGTTTATCATTATTATTATAATTGTGGCAAGGTTGATAGTGTACTCAACTTTGTCAGGTCATTAGTGCCAGATCTGCCACTGTCTGAGGTTAGAAAGGGCATTCACCCAGGGCATTTTGCAATCCTTATTGCTCTGAAATCTCTCTCTCCCCTAGCTCTCTTTTCCCCTCAGCTAGCAACACTTTCAGTGATATGATTGTTCAGTGTGATTTTTTGTAAGCTCTACTTTGTCCAGCAACACTTGTTTGTCCTATGTAATGATGATTCTTACATGGTTCCATTTCTTACACTACCTAAATTTTCTTTGATTCTTACATGGTTCCATTTCTTTTACTACCTAAATTTTCTTCTTCTCATCTGTCCTCAGCTTTAACCAATATCTATGTGGGGTCGCTGTTTCTTGCCAGACTTTTTCACTTTTTCCTGTCTCATGTATTCTGTTCCCTTAACCCGCACATCATTTTTTGTACTGTCGTTCCACTGGAACTTTGGCCTTCCTCTTCCCCTCCTTCCCTCCATCTCCATATCTATGACCCTTCTACACACGTGGTCTTCTTCTCTTCATATTACATGATCGAACCACTGTAATTTTCTTGCTTTTACTACCTTAATTCAAAAGCCATATTCTCTCTTATAAATAGAGTGGCATAATCAAAGCAAAAACGTAACTCTTTGTGGTAGAAATTACTATGAAGGAGAGTCCCCTTCCCCTCGCTTCACCTTATCCAATTGAAATTACGACACATAGGGGAACATGGAAAAGGTATTCTTGCCCCCCCTTACAAAACCCAATCTAGAAATACATAAAAAATATTCTTAGGATTAACTTGAAAATTACTGTAAATTACATTCACTCATGATAAAGAAAACATTTAATAGTAATATTCCATTGCCCAGTTGAAACGATATTGAAATTTTGCTGCAAAACAAAAAAAATTTCTAGGTTGCAAAATATCTGCATGTTATTAAATTTGTACAATGCTGCATTGTAATATGGGCTGATATGTTGTCTACAGGCAAGGAAGAGGGACTCCTACTGCATTGGGAAAAAAACCCTATCGTCCAATGAAGCCGACAGACGCATATATTCTGCCCAGTCGTCCGTAACCGCACCTGCCACCTCTAGCAGCCCGAAGAGACATCACTGTACCTTCTGCGCATATTCTACGCCTGTCATGACCAACCTCAAAAACCACTTACGCACACACACGAGAGAAAAGCCGTTCATGTGTCCTTACTGCCCTTATAGCGCTATCACGAAACAGACTTTGGAAGATCACTTGTCTGTGCACACGGGAGAGAGACCTTTTGCTTGTCCGCATTGCCCCCATACTGCAGTCTCGAAGAAAAGGCTCAAGAGGCATATTATTACACATGGCAGTTTAAATTCCCAAAGAAAGGGACTTGAAGATTTTATTTTAACCTTGTAGTTACTTTTTAAAATAATATTCTAATACATCATTTGCTTACCCGCATTCTGCAGTCTTAAAGAAGAGACTTGAGAGACATATTATCACATAAGGCACTTTAAATAGCCATAGAAAGAGAGTTCTTGAAGATTTTATTTCAACCACGCAGTTACTTTTGAAATTAAAATGTTATACACAGCAATTCATTCACTGCATCCATCTTCAATGCAGTTATGGTCAAAATGGATAATGGAGATATGCATATTTTGTAGCATAATGCTTGCGCTATGTCCATCTTGAATGTGTGGGTTTCAGATACCTTATGCAAGTGTTTTTTTTTTTTTTTTTTTTTAAGAGAGAGAGAGAGAGAGAGAGAGAGGGTGTAACACTGGAATGGACAAAGGAAAAGGCCTTCATGAGGCTGGGGCACCAAGAAAGGAGAAGCAATGAGAAACAGATGGGGAGTGTTGTGACATGTCAGATGTGAAGGTTTGATACTTATTGCATACTATGAATATGTTAAGAAAAAGAATATTAATGCACTTTTAGCGACAAGGAATCTTTTAACTACAGTATATTATACTTGTTATGTAAAGGTCAGTAAAAAAAAAACTTGAAAATATAACACTTATAAACTGCTTTAGTGTGTAAATCTTAAAAATATATCAGTTTTTTATAGTTTTTGTGTTTAAATTTAGAAGAAAAGATAGATTTAAATGTGCTTTAATTTCTATCATATAGAACAAATCTCCTTTTTCCAGATAGTCTCCTTATAATTTTTCAACATCAGCTTTGATCAGATTGTTTTCTTTATAAATTTTTTCATCAAAATCTGATTTTTCCAGATCAATTCTTTTATTTTTTTTTTCATCAACGTCTGCTTTATACCTCCAGATTATTTCCATTATCCTTTTTATTTGCATCAGAATTTGCTTTGTCTAGATTATATCCTTTATATTTTGTTATCAACATCTACTTTGTTCATCCAGATCATGTCCTTTATAAATAAGTATTATATTTTGCTGCAATGATCAGCTGGGCATACCCCACAGGTCAAGAGGAGCAGCGCGGCGCAGGTGCCTGGCAAAAAGGGATCCAGTGCCGAAGACATTTGGCCAGACCATACCTTCATAACTTCGGCTACAGCTGGCGCCGGCACCGGCTCTGCTGCCTCGAAGAAGTATAAGTGTACCTACTGCAACTACTCCTCGAATGTCCCAACTAACATAAAGAACCACACTCGCACTCACACTCGCGAAAAACCTTTCAGTTGCCCTTACTGTTCGTATCGGTCTACGACTAAAGATCATCTTCAAAAACACATGTGTGTTCATACTGGAGAACGACCGTATGCTTGCCCCTATTGCTCACATCGCTCTGTTCAGAAAGGCAATTTGAAAGCTCACATATTTATTCATCACTCGAGTGGAAAATGAATATCACAATGCATTGTGTAAACAGGTTTTTGCTAGCGTTTTCTCCTTCGTGACAGGTCCGTCAGTAGGGCATCTCTCCGTTGTAGTTGTTGGTTTTCTACCTCTGGTTGCAGCTAGCTACCCTGTGACCCAGGTATGCAGCAGTATATATATATATATATATATATATATATATATATATATATATATATATATATATATATATATATATATATATATATATATATATATATATATTAATTTGTAGACAACGTAAATTATTATCTATTTCTCTCATCCCAAAATTGCTAAAATTAACATGTTTGACTGACCTTGGGCTTGTTGTAAACTGTCGTAGGAAATTTTTTTTAACAAATGCTTGTGAAATTTAAAATAGAAAATTTCCTTTACCGTAGGAATACTGTTTAGTTGTTATTATTATTATTATTATTATTATTATTATTATTATTATTATTATTATTATTATTCTATTAGGGACTTTTAACTCTTGTTTCTTTTATTTGTCTTATATACAACTTTGCTCTTGTTCTTTGCTTATATTGAGAAAAACGAGTGAAATACAGTCAGTATATATTTTGTGGGTGGTAGCTATGTTATGAAAAATCTTTTATGATTATTTTACATACAAAATGATGTTATATTAGAAAAATGACCTTTCTTCTAGTATGGTACTTGCAAGGTAAATTAAATGTCTGAAAATTGGTATTTTGAGACATTCAGGACTTGGTAACTCTGCAAGAATAATACCAGACTTATTCTCCCCCTCATGGCCCAGGGAGTCAGTTAAATATTTACAGTAAGCGCTCTGTATAACATCTCTTATTATCCCTTCACATCTGACAAGTCACAGCCCCATATCTTTTTCTCTTTGCTTAATGTTTTCTTTGAGCCCAGGCCCTTACTCAGTGAATCAATCCGTACCAAAAGCTGTTTGATATGTAATAATCTTCCCGATGCTTTTCCGCTTATAATGATGTTTACGTTAGAAAAGTTAATTATGATTTTCAGTTACTGAAGCACTTCTAGTGTTAGATTTTTGCAGGTAGTGCTTTGTATAACTCATTCAGTGAAATCAGTCAATACCACCCTAACAGGTGGGGCTCGTAACAGAAGTTTTGGAATCGACTCTTGGAGGCCGTGCATACAGACAGGAGACGTTACGTGGAACACCGCAGCATAGGAATAAACTGTACAAATGTTCCTATTGTGAATATATGACTTATTTTTCAACCAATTTTAAGAATCACCTGAGAAGGCACACGGGTGAGAAACCTTTCAAGTGTACGGAATGTTCTTACAGCGCCATAACAAAACAGAGAATATCGAAGCATTTACTAACACACGTATTGGTGTGTCCTGTTTGTTCACATTCTGTTAAAGGTAGGTCTGATTTAAATCAGCACATTGCAGCTAACCATCAATATGGAAACTAACCTCTTCAACGCCAAAAGTGTTTTTCAAGATAAACTTTGCAATTCCAGACAAATTAAGAGAGAAAAAATTGAGATATGTTCGTTTTTTGTGTGTTCCTTTTACTTCAAAGACTGAGATGTTGTAAGTGGGGTTGGCGGACTTACGAATAGTGCGAAAATACTTGTTTCTGCCTTAAAGAGGCTTGGAGAGAGCTGGAATGGACGAAAATACTTGTTCAAAGCATAGTTTTATATGGTAACTTTTTGACGAGACATTTCTTCCTTGCCCAAAACATGTCAGACAGGCAAAAACGAGATATTATGTTGTTGCCAGGGAAGAGGTAAAAAGGATCTGTATGTCGCACTCCCTCACGGTCTAAGGTTAGCAAGGGCATGCACTCAGGGTAACGATTACATCTGCCCAAACAAGTCCTTCGCAAGAAGGCAATCGTCCTAGCTCTTGGTTGAAAAGGGAATCCATGTTGTAAAACCGGAACAACAACAACATGTGATATTTTCCTTATCTCTAATCCTTATTCTAGGGGTAAAGTATATAATTATGTACATGATTTATATACTGTATTTTTTAGTTGCAGTAGACTTCATTGCCAATATTTGTCAAGGATCTGTGAATTATGTTTACCAGTAGCAGTTAATTTGTGCTTCCAATTTATAGATACAGATTATATGAATCTCTCACGAGAAGCATGTGAATATCGTAAATATGATTATTTTGACCATGAAGGGAAAACGGGAAATAAAGGAGCACCATAGCATTTACGAGTATATTTATCTGCTCATTTTCAAAGGTTACCTATAATGATGAGTAGAATATTACTACTCTTCAGCGCCAAGATACTTCATTGTTCATAGTCTAAGTAATCGTATAGCTTGTATATGCACAATCTTGCAATATAAAGAATGTAGATAATATTGATATATTTGTAGTTATAACTTCATTCGTCTCTTGTTCAGCAATGTAAGAGAATTTGCAAGTTCCTTTCACAACCTCCTGTGACTATAATACTGTAGAATAGCTACAAATATTGTTTTGTATCAGAGCATAAAGGTATGCAGTAATGTACTAGTGTACTAAGTTTTTTTTTATTAAATTTTTGTACATAGCACGGTTTTGTTTCATTTGTACCCGTTACTCTGAAGAAGACTTTGGGGGCTACGTTAACCGATGGTAGAGCTAATGAGTTGAAAGCAACGAGCCTGACCAATGCAGTTTCGATCTCACCGCTGGGGCATTAGGCAAGGCATCCAGTCTTAATCCCCCTGGTCCAACATATCTGAGTCTACCCCAAATAAATGGGAAGTAATTGTGACAGAATATGGAAAAAAGTGGACTCTATTAAATTTTCCTGATATTACCAGCCATATGTCAGCAGTAATTATCATTTCAGGCCCTTGTCATAACATATATCATATCATCATATGCATCAATGTGTTGTAAATATCCACCCATGAGGTCATGGTGGGCCCGTAGGTATATTCATCAAGTGGCTTAACACAGGTGCTCGTATTCACCTGGCAGCATGAAAACTAACCTGTCATCCAAACTGGGTCACCATTTTGAACTAGTATCTATAATCAGCTTGTAGCTACTAGTAAAAGAATACTTCCTCTGTGTCCCCCTGCGTGTTGTTAAAGGCGACTAATTGGAGCAGAACAAGGGGACTAGGAATCTCCTACTCTGTATATTCTTCCTGCAAAGAGTTAAGGTATTTTACTCTGATTTAGCCATCCCCCTTATATAGGGGAACGTGGCACCTATATATAGAGATGAAAACTAATAAAATCTGTCTGTGATTGATATATATTAGCTTCTGTTGAATGTGTGATTTGACTCAGCCACCCCCTTACAAGAGGATTGTGATTATTGTATATGTATGTATATGAGAGCTCGAAATAACTTTGTATGCCTTGTGCACCACTGAAGGTCTAAATGGGAAGTTTCTTCTACCTGAAGTTTCTAAAGATGACATAGCTCAATTCTATTTAACCCTTTTCTTGTGAGATGTCAAAGAAATTAATTATACCTCAGTGTGTGAGTATAGCTGCCATGCCTCAGAGAAAAAGTGTTGTACTAACCCCCCTCGACATCTAACTGGCTACTGAATCATTTAATTCCCTCTCAGCTGGTTAATACATTGACTGTGTATGGCATCATGACCCTCAAATGCCAGATATTGATGTTTTCTTCACTTTCACTTGAGGGAATGATGCCCATTTTGAAATTATTAGATTGGCTAATATGTCACAGTTGCATTTAAATTCTAAGTGAGGTATTCCAAAAGATGCCTGATTCACAGGTAAAGGGTTAAATATGTGTAGACTCAGAGGTTCTGCTTCTAATGGCTTAACTCGCAGGAGTTTGTCCACATTTGTACTTAAAAAACTTAGAAGTATTGTGCAATCAAATAAAACACAGTAAAAAACTGACTGGGAAATTAGCCAGTGATTATATTCATTCCATTTGTACATAGCTATCATTTCACTCACTTTCTGGCCCTTCCATACCCATCACAATGTGGTTAACCCCTTAAGGGCAGATTGCGTCAATGCGAGTATGCGCAGTGGACTTGGTCGACGTCAAAATTCCGTTTCAAATTCTACGGACTTGTTTTAATATGAATTGAGTGCCAAAACACTTGCTATGATATGCCAATGTTTTCTGGTGTTGTGTGGCATCTTGTACCCCGCTTGTGTTATATAAGGTGGATGTTAGTGTGTGATTAAACTCAATCAAGACTGGGCGTTTTCCATAGTTTGTCTGCACTCGGATGGTTAATATACCCTGCCCTGTTTGTTCATATATTTTTTGATACTAATGGTATTTAGCGAACTAATGTAGTTTTTTATTTCAATTTTCCTTTCTCTTTACAGGTGTTTGCCTCATCTTTTAGTTTTCACACTATTTTATGACATATTCATGGCATGAAGCGAAGGACAGATTATCAAAATTCTCAGCACCTTATTCTCAATTCTTTAGTTGTTGTTGTTGTTGGATTTTATGTTACCTAAGCTGCCAAGCCGACCGAAGGCTTTCCCACAGAGCTATCAGGGATTGTGTGTTGCGTTGTTGGCGGATGTGGTTGTGTGTGGAGCAGTAAAAAGTATTTTGCTCTTCATGTAGCTATGTAATCTCTACGTTTTCTAAAAGTCTTGGTGTGGATATATCGTTGTGAGTGGTGAAAATTAAGGAAAAGTAACCTGACTAAAAATTCCAAGACAACTTATGAATGCTTTGATGGCATAAGAGTCCGTGAACACTCCTACACCTTTGCAAGTAAATTATTTCTATAATTAACATGACAATACTATTTCTTAGTGTATGTAAATTGATTACCTGGTATTAATATTATACCATTTATTTATGTCTGCTAATACAAAACATAGTTAATGTTAAGTCCTGTGCACTGTGTATGTTTTAGAAAACTTTATAAGAGATCTCTGAGTAAGACAGCCATACCCTACAGGTGGTGCCGCACCGTGCCGGTCAGAGGACAGTTAACGGAGGAGCCCTGGGACCCAGGAGCCATCACCTCGTCAATCACAGGAAACTGCTTAAGTGTTCGTACTGTCTGTTCACAACCCACTGTCAAAATAACTACAAAAGACATCTGTCCACACATAATGTTAACCACAACAACAACCGGAAGCCCTACGCAGCCATCACAGCCCTTACTAACTTAATACAGAAAATTTGATAAGTTTCGTAGTATCGATCAGTTACGATGATTTATGAAGCAACATTTGTAAATGTTTGTTTACGCCATCTATATGATGTACATAAAAAGATAATTAGAGTGTTTTAAGTTGTGATAGCTCCTAAGCAAAAAAGTTGTATGAAAATGGTGCTTAAGTGCTTAGAGAAATTTTATTTCCCAATGTACAGTTAAGAAACTCTATTCCTTGAATTACAGTTAGAAAATTCATATATCTCAATGTACAGATTTCAGTTAGCATCTTGTGACACATTTTTACCCTTGTACAGTTTGTGGGACACTTTTAAGGTGTTGTTTTTCCATCCTCTAATACTCAGTATCCTGCCACAGTAAAAAAATTTTTTACTCTGACTTGAATTCCGTAGGTGTATATTAGATACAAAATGTCTTAATTATATAGCCATTTCATCAAACTTTGGTACAAAGATTAACCCAGTACTTAATGGTTCTTTCAATTACTTCAGAGACAGTATAACAACCCATGTACGATATTACTACCCATGTATAGCTTATTAGATAATTTCTAAAATTACGCATTTTTAAAAGTTATTGTTTTATATGCATGTATGCCAAGTTACAATACAATAACAGTTCACTATAATGGACAAACGAGGCCAGAACAATAACAACTTGTAATTACAGCAAACGAGGCCAAAATAGTGACATATTGCCATAACATACACATGAGGATAAAACAGTGACAACTCCCTGTTGCGGATAAATAAGGACAAAACAGTAACAACTCACAATAATGAATACAAAAGGAAAAAAGAGTAACAACTTGCAATAATGGACAAATGAGGGCAAAACAGTAACAGTTCATAGTAACAGACAAACAAGGATAATAGCATAACAACTCCCAATAACGAATTAAGGAGGTCAAAACAGTGACAACTTGTGATTACGTAAAAATGAGGCCAAAATTGTACATCTTGCAGTAATGGACAAACTGTAACAATTCACAGTAACGGACAAACGAGTCCAAAACAGTAGTTTAGTGCTCGGTCTTTTATTCATTGGAAGAATTATTCATAAACCTACTACATTATAGTATGCTTAAAAACCTGGCCAAGTATCAATTAGCTAAAGTCTATAAGTATAGCCTGTTACATAATTCAGTATCAGTACCACATAAATATTCTTACTAAAATATACTTTCATATGTTATCATCAAATCTTTTGGCTTTTCATGTCAAAGAGTCCCCACAACAGATCAATCATCTCCAATATTGCTTCTCCTCTCTGTCCTCCCCCATCACACTTCACACTCTTATGTTCTCTCTTACCAAATTCATGAACCTCCTCTTCTGCCTATCCCCCCTTTTCCTGCCTGGCAGCTTCATCCTAAGAAGTCCTTTCCTAGCATCCTCCTCATCCCTCCTCAGCACATGCCCAAACCATCTCAGTCTCGCTTCTCTCAACATGTCCCCAAACTTTTCTACATGTCCTGTCTCTCTAATATACTCATTCTTTATCCTGGCACACCTTGTCACGCCCAAAGAAAATCAGACATTCATACATGCATACTAAAATTATTTGTACAGTTTTCACTGCATTAATACAGTAAAGTACTCGAGCAAAGTGGAGGGGGACCGCTGTAGTGTAGTGGTCAGAATACTCAACTCATGACTTGACAAGCCCATTATCAAGCCCAAGACAGGGTGCTAGGAAGGGTATCCAGCCTCAATTCTCCAGCACCAATTTGTCCACCCCCATGATGGGGACTGATAGTTGCACATAATATGAGGAAAGAGCTCAAGAAAAGTGGGGACTTCCAGTCTGTAGTTGCATCCTTGATATTAGCCCTATCCGTTGCTGTCATCTATTTGCATAGCCACCAGTAATACTTCAGTCTGCGAACAGTCCACAAGGATGCATTATAATTATAGTGGAATACTGTCAAAAGCAGTAATATTAAATGTGACACAGCATAAAAGTCACCTGAATATTGCACAACATAGCTCACAAACACACCTGTGAAACAAGTGTGACTGTACTTAAGGGGAACTACAAGTAATTCCTTTTGGCATGAATGTCTAGGAGTGCATAACTGGTTCAAAGAGTTTCTCTTGTATCCTTGATTATATGAAATGGGGAACGACATATGCACTGTAAATCAGAAATTTGCATTATTTCATGTTTATAAATAATAAATATATCTCAAAAATGCATAAACAAATGGAAAACTAAACCCTTCCGTTAGGCTGTTTGCCACAGGTAGTGAACATCTTGGTAAATGATATATGATTGCCTCTAGAGTCACTGCTTGTGCACATACTCACCTCCTACCATAATTGTTTTGGGAGCAGTACAGAAGAAACTTCGTAGCCCTAGAAGTCACTTCACACACTCACTTCGTACCTCCTCTTTGTTCACCCTGTGTGTCTTAAAAGTCAATTTAATGAGGTGGAACGAGGAAACTGGCAGTCCCATGCATTGTACTCTCCTCTCCCGTAAATGGGGGATTATGGCTTTTGTATGTAGATAGCGTTGTGTTCTAAATGATCCGAGCGAGTTACTAATGTTGTTACCAGGCTCTGAATTTGGGATGTTTTACTGAAAGATACAGTCATATATATATCCTCAAAACTGGATATATGCACTTACTGCAAAGAAGTAGATTGCTTAGCCACAAGAATTAACTAGTAGTTATTTGATGATGCATTCTGTACCACTGCTAAGCAATGAGATAAAAGCAAAAAGATAAATATTTAGCTGTAAGGATTTTTCATGTAATATAAACTTAAGGAATGTCATCTATGTATATTGTGTTTGAAATATGTGAAAAATATGTAGAATGTTTATTCTTTGCTAAATTTATATTCAAACAGACAATTTCACAGCTAATGCCTAACTTCCGGACGAGTTCTCGACGACCCCGAAAGAGTATTTTTTTACTACAGTGTGTGCATCTCAACTTACAGCCTAAGTATGCCGAAAATCACAGAGTACCTACCTCCCCCTTCTCCTTCCTGGCAGCTCCATCATAAGCAGCCCTCCCTTGAATTTTTTTTTTTTTTTTATGATTGTGACACCAGAACAGGCCAAAAAATAAATAATTAAAACAGCTCTCATCAGGTCTGGGCACGAAGAATACATAAAATAAAGAGAAACAAAAATGGAGAGTGTAATAACTTGTCAGATGTGAAGGGATAACAAGAGATGTATAATGAATATACAAGAATATTCAGTGTCGATGTTGGCATAGAAAAAGAACCATAACTGAAGGAATATTTAACATCGAACTGTCCTGGACAGTCCTATTCAAGTTACTCCTCATCCCTCCTCAGCACACGTCCAAACTGATAGAGTCTACTGAGAGACCTACCACTGTCTGCAGAGAGACATATCCTTCGATGACTTTTTTCCCCCGTGGGAAATTTCTTTCAAAAACTTTATTTCTCTCCAAGTGAATTTCAGTCTGTGGACTGAGGTAGAAACTTTCAAAGCTTGTTTCATCCTGGCAAAATACTATTTTGCCAAGGTTCAGATCAATAAAAAAAAAGCTTTTTCCTTGTTGGAATAAGAACTTCAGTATCTAGCAGTGTATATTGCCCTTGGATGAATGTGTTTTATCTACAGTATATATATATATATATATATATATATATATATATATATATATATATATATATATATATATATATATATATATATATATATATATATATAAAATAATAGTAAAAAAATATGAAATTCGCGAATAATGCCCATGCAAAAAAAAATAAAAAATTCAGTAAAAAATCGACTGCCTCGGAGGCACTTTTTCTGCCATCCTCCTCCTCTTCTGCCACTTAATGCGATCGGATATTATGAAGAAAATTGAAAAAAGCATTAAGAACAAACAGTAAACATATTTTCAGTATAATATCGTCAGGGAAATAGCATGCGAGAGTGCATGTAGCTGATACGGAAGTAGCAAAACGTTTGCCAATAGAGGTTTGTTCTCCCGCATCCTCCTCCTCTTCTACCACTTAATGCTATCGAATATTATGAAGAAAATTTTAAAAAAGCAGTAAGAACAAACAGCAAACAAATTTTCGATATGATATTGTCAGGGAAATAGCATGCGAGGATGCACCAGCTGATATGGAAGTGTGACAAAACGTTTGCCGATAGATGTTCGTTCTCCCGCATCCTCCTCCTCTTCTACCGCTTAATGCAATCAAATATTATGAAGAACATTGAAAAAAGCATTAAGAACAAACAGCAAACAAATTTTCGATATAATATCGTCAGGGAAATAGCGTGCGAGGGTGCACCAGCTGATACGGAAGTGTGACAAAACGTTTGCCGATAGAGGTTCGTTCTCCCGCATCCTCCTCCTCTTCTACCACTTAATGCTATCGAATATTATGAAGAAAATTTTAAAAAAGCAGTAAGAACAAACAGCAAACAAATTTTCGATATGATATTGTCAGGGAAATAGCATGCGAGGATGCACCAGCTGATATGGAAGTGTGACAAAACGTTTGCCGATAGATGTTCGTTCTCCCGCATCCTCCTCCTCTTCTACCGCTTAATGCAATCAAATATTATGAAGAACATTGAAAAAAGCATTAAGAACAAACAGCAAACAAATTTTCGATATAATATCGTCAGGGAAATAGCGTGCGAGGGTGCACCAGCTGATACGGAAGTGTGACAAAACGTTTGCCGATAGAGGTTCGTTCTCCCGCATCCTCCTCCTCTTCTACCGCTTAATATGATCGAATATTATGAAGAAAATTGAAAAACAGCATTAAAAACAAACTTTCGATATACAGTGTTACCCCGGTTATTCGCGTTCCTTGGTTCGCGTTCTCACTGTATCGCTTGCTTGCTTGCTTGCTTGCTTGCTTGCTCTCTCTCTCTCTCTTTTTTTAAAGATTATTGTGACACCAGGATGGGCCAAAAACTGATTAAATAAAGCAGACTTTCTCAGGTTGTAAAGAGAAACAGAGATGGAGAGTGTAATGACCTGTCAGATGTGAAGGGATTATAAAAGTTGTGTAATGAATATCCAGCTCTCTGGTGGGTTTTAATATATCTCTGCATTACTTTCATGATGTCTATTCCAGTAATTCTGCTTAGATCTTATTATTATTATTATTATTATTATTATAATTATTATTATTATTATTATCATTGGCAACAAGAATTTTCCTTTGATGATGATTGTGGAATTATTATCATCATCATCATTATTATTATTATTAAGGGCTCATCATTGTTTGTACATCTGTTGGTTTATTTACTTTTAATAACTGTGTAAAGTGCCCCTCTCTAGTTGGCTGGGACAAAGAGAGTGTGGGGGGTTGGGTAGAATAGAATGTTGGAGAGAGAGAGAGAGAGAGAATCTTTAAGTAACTCTTGTTCATTCAACCAAAACTACATTATTTATAGTAAAAATGATGGTTTAATTACGAATCCTTAGTAATAATGATGATGATAATATTAATAATAATAATAATAATGATAATAATAATAATCTCTCCAATCATCATCAAAGGAAAATTATTGTTGCCAATAATAATAATAATAAGATCTGAGGAGAAGTTTTAGAATAGACATCATGAAGGTAATGCAGAGGTATAGTAAACCCAGCAGAGAGCTGGATATTCATTACACATCTTTTATAATCCCTTCACATCTGACAGGTCATCCCACTCTCCATCTCTGTTTCTCTTTACAGCCTGATAAAGGCCGTTTTATTTTATAATTTTTGGCCTGTCCTGGTGTCATAATCATCTTAAAAAAAAAGAAAAAAAATATATATATATATATTTTTTTTAAAGGCTGATCCTACTTCGCGATTTTCCTGGTTCGCGCCGGGTCCCGGAACCGAACTACCGCGATAAGGGAGGCAACACTGTAATATCGTCAGGGAAATAGCGTGTAGAGAATATATATATTTCATTTAAGTTTCCCCGATATACGTTTTCTTTGTAACGAATAGTATAGTTTTCTTTTTCTCTCAGCCGACTTTGTTTACGTTTGGATTTCATGGAGCACGGTCGATATGTAAAGAAGATAGAATAATGTTTAGAACATAGGAATATTAATAATACATACTATAATCTTGAAAATTAGATAAACTCCAAATAGAGTAAGTAAATAATTATTTTATGAGTAAGATATTGTGCCTGAATAGTGATAAGCATCAGCGGATACGGAAGCAGCAAAACGTTTGCCAATAGGGGTTCTTTCTCCCGCATCCTCCTCCTCTTCTACCGCTTAATGCGATCAGATATTATGAAGATAATGGAAGAAAAGCATTAAGAACAAACAGCAAACAAACTTTCGATATAATATCGTCAGGGAAATAGCTTGCGAGGGTGCATTAGCTGATACGGAAGCGGCAAAATGTTTGCATCCTCGTGCTCACCGCCACCATCAGTGTTGCCAGAATAGATGAATGAGAGAAATGATAAATATAAAAAATATACATGAAAGCTGGTAAGTTCTTTCAAGTATCTTGAAGATTCAGTACAGTTTAATTTAAATTACAGCACTACCATCTTGTAATTAATATATATCTTAAAATGTACCATACATTTGAAAATAAAAACATCCACTTTATCTGGCAACACTGGCCATAATGCAAATCCCAGTGTATGCCTGTTGCCTACCGCATAATAGAATGCATTAATTTGTTTACTGTACAGTAAATCTGTATATCTTTATACTGTACATTATTTGCATGTTAATATAAATAACTACAGGTCTTTCTGCTTTGTTATGTACTCATAAAATATGTATTACTTATTTTATATCTTTGGCATAGTGTGTCTATGTAAGGTTGTGGAACGTATCTATGCCCTTTATCATTGTTTTCTATGGAAAATGACTCGTTTTTTCACGCAATTTTCCATTTACCTGTCACTTCTTTTAACCTATGTTCGCGTTATTCTGAGAACTAGGTGTATATATATATATATATATATATATATATATATATATATATATATATATATATATATATATATATATATATATATATATATATATATATATATATATATATATGATATATATATATAGATATAGAGAGAGAGAGACTCCTCAATTTACGAACGAGTAAGGTTCCAGAAGTCTGTTTGTAAGTAGAATTGTTCGTAAGTTGTTTTTAGGTAAAAACAATGTACTGTACAGTACATACATATGTGGTTCAGTACAGAACTTAAATAAAAGACACATAACTACATAAAACAAAGCATACAGTATTAATGACTTTTATTACAGAAATAATAATGTGACAATGCAGTTCACTACAGTAATACATACATTAATACATTAATAGATAATGGGTAGGTTCTTGTTCGTATCCCTGAGTGTTCGTAACTCGGTTGTTCATAAGTAGGGGTGCTTCTGTATATATATATATATGTATATATATATATATATATATATATATATATATATATATATATATATATATATATATATATATATATATATATATATATATATATATATATATATATATATACAGTGTTGCCTCACATATCGCGGTAGTTCGGTTCCGGGACCCGGCGCAAACCCAGAAATCCGCGGAGTAGGATCAGCCTATATGTACATTGATATTTTAATGTATTTTTACGTTTACACTGTATAAACCTTCCCTGTACTGTTAAAAAAACACCCATTACATTATAAATAACAGCAAGCAACGTAATTTTTTTATGAAAGTGATAGGAAAACTTACCATGAATGAGGTGATGATGACTTGACATACATAGGTTCCATATTTTAAAATAATTTTTACGTTTATGTAAAGTAGCGGCCGACATCCACAAACTTTTTTCCTTCTCTCAACATATCTAAGCGTTTCACTTTATCTGCAATGGTTAACATTTTCCTTTGCCGCTTAGGCTCACTACAAGAAGCCTTAGAAGATGAAGGATGCTTGGGAGGCATTGCAAAGGTTAAAATATGCGAGTAAAAAAAATCACAAGCAAAACATATTAATAATAATAAGCAAAACATGAATGGCGCACACGAGTGAGGCGAGACAATGGAAGATGGTGGAAGCCTTTGTCCGAAACGCTGATAGCGGTATCGTATTTTACATGTTGCAATACTGTTAGTATTTATGTTTTTTACTATTTTTTACTGTTATATTATTCTTAGGCTAAGAAATACGTTTTTTTTTATCAATAAAATCTTGAAACTACTGGAAATATAAATATATATGCTAGCTCACGTAGCTTCGACCCCAATACATTGTACGCTATCGAACACAAGCAAAACGTGAGTTAGACTGAACGAGTCTTTGTCCAAAACGCTGATAGCGGTATCGTATTTTACATGTTGCAATAATGTTAGTATTTATGTTTTTTACTATTTTTTACTGTTTTATTATTCTTAGGCTAATAAATACGTTTTTTTTATCAATAAAATCATGAAACTACTAGAAATATAAATACAGTGTTACCTCAGTTATTCGCGCTTCCTGGTTCACTTTCTCACTCTATCGCGGTTTTTTTTTGGATAAATTATTATTTTATTTCATGGGTATATGCAAAAATATTGAAATATTAAAAAAAAATGCTCAGTATTTTCATTTTTTTTTTTATTGAAAAAACATATTTCATTATCTAATTGATAAAAAAAAATTATTTCCCAGCCTACGAATAACAAAACAGTAAAAAATAGTAAAAAACATAAATGTAGATAGATAGATAGATACGTTTATTGACCACCTCTTGAAAAGTACAGTATAATCTTTACAAAAGGAATATTTGGTCCAAATTACAGTGAATAAATACAATAGATTTTGTACAATCATCAAATAAGTAGATGAATTTTAGATTAATATACATTGTACTAATAACTGAATGATATACGTACATACAGTATAACTCACAGTATTGCATCATACGAAATAGTGTTCGATAGCGTACAATGTATTGGGGTCGCAGCTACGTGAGCTAGCATATATATTTATATTTCCAGTAATTTCATGATTTTATTGATAAAAAAACGTATTTATTAGCCTAAGAATAATAAAACAGTAAAAAATAGTAAAAAACATAAATACTAACAGTATTGCAACATGTAAAACACGATACCGCTATCAGCATTTTGGACAAAGACTCCTTCAGTCTAACTCACGTTTTGCTTGTGTTTGATAGCGTACAATGTATTGGGGTCGAAGCTACGTGAGCTAGCATATATATTTATATTTCCAGTAGTTTCATGATTTTATTGATAAAAAAAAAAGTATTTCTTAGCCTAAGAATAATATAACAGTAAACAATAGTAAAAAACATAAATACTAACAGTATTGCAACATGTAAAATACGATACCGCTATCAACGTTTCGGACAAAGGCTTCCACCATCTTCCATTGTCTCGCCTCACTCGTGTACGCCATTCATGTTGTGCTTATTATTATTAATATGTTTTGCTTGTGATTTTTTTACTCGCATATTTTAACCTTTGCAATGCCTCCCAAGCATCCTTCATCTTCTAAGGCTTCTTGTAGTGAGCCTAAGCGGCAAAGGAAAATGTTAACTATTGTAGATAAAGTGAAACTCTTAGATATGTTCAAAGAAGGAAAAAAGTTTGTGGATGTCGGCCGCTATTTTACGTAAACGTAAAAATTATTGTAAAATACTGTACCTATGTATGTCAAGTCATCATCACCTCATTCATGGTAAGTTTTCCTATCACTTTCATAAAAAAATTACGTTGCTTTCTGTTATTTATAATGTAAAGGGTGTTTTTTTAACAGTACAGGGAGGGTTTATACAGTGTAAAAGTAAAAATACATTAAAATATCTATGTACATATAGATTGATCTCTACACCACGGATTCCCGGGTTCGCGCCGGGTCCCGGAACCGAACTACCGCGATAAGTGATGCAACACTGTATATATGCTAGCTCACGTAGCTGCGACCCCAATACATTGTACGCTATCGAACACTATTTCGTATGATCCAATACTGTGAGTTATACTGTACGTACGTATATCATTCAGTTATTAGTACAATGTATATTAATTTAATATTCATCTACTTATTTGATGATTGTACAAAATCTATTGTATTTATTCATTGTAATTTGGACCACATATTCCTTTTGTAAAGATTATACTGTACTTTTCAAAAGAGGTGGTCAATAAACGTATCTATCTATCTATCTACATTTATGTTTTTTACTATTTTTTACTGTTTCATTATTCGTAGGCTGGGAAATAATTTTTTTTATCAGTTAGATAATGAAATATGTTTTTTTTCAATAAAAAAAATGAAAATACTGAGATTTTTTTTTTTTAATATTTTTGCATATACCCATGAAATAAAATAATAATTTATAAAAAAAAAAAACGCGATAGAGTGAGAAAGCGAACCAAGAAGCGCGAATAACTGGGGTAACACTGTATATATATATATATATATATATATATATATATATATATATATATATATATATATATATATATATATATATATATATATATATATATATATATATATATATATATATATATATATGGGAGGAAAAGCCCACTAAATAAAACAGCAAAAATAGATATATAAAAAGTACTTACGGTATTAATTTCGTGACCTTAACTGGCCACCTTCTCAAAGTACAATGGCAAGAGATACAGCTAGCAAAACAGAAGAACAATTGAAAAGAAGGACACAAAAAAACCCGCCCAGGGTACATTTACATAGGGATTAAGGAATATTAATCTTAAATGCCCGCTGGGGTTAGTCGATAATCCCCACAGACTGACTGTAAAAGGAGTTAAAGTCCACACTTGACTAAATTGTATTAACAAGAGATTCTTAATAATAGTAATTAAATATATATATATATATATATATATATATATATATATATATATATATATATATATATATATATATATATATATATATGATATGAACCATTTTTACCCAGACCAGGACTTGAACCTAGGACTTACAATTACTAAGCCAAGGCACTACCAACTACACCACAGAAGGTTAAAAGGAAACAGACCTTATAGCGAATATCTGCTATAGTAGGAATGAACGCATTCTATCTGAATGCCACTATGTTCATATTACAGTTTCCCCAACCTCACTCGTGGTTTTGTTTTCACATGTAGTCCAACTCCCAATCTCATTCATGACCAATAATAGCCAAATAAGCACATTACATATGTGAGAACATGAATTATTTTTACCCTGACTGGGACTTGAACTTAGGACTTATAATCATTAAACCAAGGTGCTATCAACTACACCATGGAAAGTTAAAAGGAAACAGACCTTATAGTGAATATCTACTATAGTAGGAATGAATGCATTCTATCTGAATGCCACTATGTTCATATTACAGTTTCCCCAACCTCACTGATGGTTTTGTTTTCACATTTAATCCAACTCCCAATCACATTCGGGACTAACAATAGCCAAATAAGCACATTACATATGTGAAAGCATGAATCATTTTTACCCTGACCGAGACTTGAACCTAGGACTTATAATTATTAAGCCAAGTTGCTACCAATTACACCATAGAAGATTAAAAGGAAACAGACCTTATAGCGAATATCTGCTATAGTAGGAATGAACGCATTCTATTTGAATGCCACTATGTTCATATTACAGTTTCCCCAACCTCACTGGTGGTTTCGTTTTCACATTTAATTCAACTCCCAATCTCGTTCGGGACCAACAACAGCCAAATATGCACATTACATATGTGAAAACATGAATCATTTTTACCCTGACTGGGACTTGAGCCTAGGACTTATAATTACTAAGCCAAGGCACTACCAACTACACCACAGAAGGTCAAAAGGAAACAGACCTTATAGCGAATATCTGCTATAGTAGGAATGAACGCATTGTATCTAAATGCCACTATGTTCATATTACAGTTTCCCCAAGCTCACTGGTGGTTTCATTTCTCATTTAACTCCCAATCTCATTTGGGACCAACAATAGCCAAATAAGCACCTTACGTATGTGGAAACATGAAGCATTTTTACCCTAACCGGGACTTGAGCCTAGGACTTATAATTACTAAGCTAGGGTAAAAATTATTCATGTTTTCACTTATGTAATGTGCTTATTTGACTATTGTTGGTCCTGAATGAGATTGGGAGTTGAATTAAATGCAAAAACGAAACCACCAGTGAGGTTGGGGAAACTGTAATATAAAAATAGTGACATTCAGATAGAATGTGTTCATTCCTACTATAGCAGATATTCGCTATAAGGTCTGGTTCCTTTTAGCCTTCTGTGGTGTAGTTAGTAGCGCCTTGGCTTATTAATTATAAGTCCTAGGTTCAAGTCCCAGTCAGGGTAAAAATGATTCATGTTTTCACATATGTAATGTGCTTATTTGGCTATTGTTGGTCCCGAATGAGATTGGGAGTTGAATTAAATGCGAAAACGAAACCATGAGTGAGGTTGGGGAAACTGTAAAGATGTCGCATTACTGAAGTCTTGCTGAAGTCACATGAAAGCCTGCTGAAGCCAGGATCTGAAACTGTAACAAATCTTGAGGAGTAACAGTCAAGGGACAGATGTTTTATTACATTCCCTCACTTTTATTGGGTTTTGGGCCCAGACCTTATTTTCCCTTGGTGCCTCCAAGATGTATGGCTAGACACATGGAACTAATTTCCGGCGCCATGCACCCCAAGAGGCCTAAGATATAAGGGACCCTCGGTCCTCGGAAACACCACACAAGGTTGTAAACATTTGACCCATATTTGTATGTACACGCCCTGGAGAAAGAGAGGCCCCAATAGCTGCAGCGATTTAGAACTTCTTCTGTTTAATAGGCCTGCTGAAATAGCCCCTCCCCAAAGAGGAGGGACTCCTCTTTGAACCTGAAGTCTATTGGCAGAACTGGATTTCATGACACGCCCTGCCCGTGGGGTATTTCTGGAATTCTCGAGGCAGACAGTCAGTCAGAATTTTCCCAGGGGCACGAATAGATCATAGATTTTGATAGTCATAGGGTGGGGGGCATTGAGGCGTCGAATATGTTGTACTCCAAAATAAATCAAAGTTAAAGGAACCACCGCTTGTCCATTCTTGCCTTGCACCCTTCAGGTATTAATAGTAATGTAAGTGATTAAAGTCCTTACAACAATATGAACATAGTGGCATGCAGATAGTATGCGTTCATTCTACTATAGCAGATATTCGCTATAAGGTCTGTTTCCTTTTAACCTTCTGTGGTGTAGTTGGTAGTACCTTGGCTTAGTAATTCTAAGTCCAAGGTTTAAGTCCCGGTCAGGGTAAAAATGATTCATGTTTTCACATATGTAAAGTGCTTCTTTGGCTATTGTTGGTCCCGAATGAGATTGGGAGTACAATTAAATGCGAAAATGAAACAACCAGTGAGGTTTGGGAAATTGTAATATGAACACAGTGGCATTCAGATAGAATGCGTTCATTCCTACTATAGCAGATTTTTGCAGTAAGGTCTGTTTCCTTTTAACCTTCTGTGGTGTAGTTGGTAGCACCTTGGCTTAGTAATTATAAGTCCTAGGTTCAAGTCCCCATCAGGGTAAAAATGATTCATGTTTTCACATATGTAATGTGCTTATTTGGCTATTGTTGGTCCTGAATGAGATTGGGAGTTGAATTAAATGCGAAAACGAAACCACCAGTGAGGTTGGGGAAACTGTAATATGAACATAGTGGCATTCAGATAGAATGCGTTCATTCCTACTATAGCAGTTATTCGCTATAAGGTCTGTTTCCTTTTAACCTTCTGTGGTGTAGTTGGTTGCACTTTGGCTTAGTAATTATAAGTCCTAGGTTCAAGTCCCGGTCAGGGTAAATATGATTCAAGTTTTCACATATGTAATGTGCTTATTTGGCTATTGTTGGTCCCGAATGAGATTGGGAGTTGAATTAAATGCAAAAATGAAACCACCATGGAGGTTGGGGAAACTGTAATATAAACATAGTGGCATTCAGATAGAATGCGTTCATTCTTACTATAGCAGGTATTCGCTATAAGGTCTGTTTCCTTTTAACCTTCAGTTGTGTAGTTGGTAGTGCCTTGGCTAGTAATTATAAGTCCTAGGTTCAAGTCCCAGTCAGTGTAAAAATTATTCATGTTTTCACATATGTGATGTACTTATTTGGCTATATATATATATATATATATATATATATATATATATATATATATATATATATATATATATCTCACAGGTACTGTGTGGAGATATGTAGCTCGCCGATTGGTTGGTGCAACGACTGCTTCTTCCCATCTACCTCCAGACTCTCGAGCTCCCTTCCTCCTTCTGTCTTCCCTAATTCTTATGACCTCTCATGCTTCAAAAAGCAGTGATCTCAGAGCCTAGTCCTCCATATCTCTGGGTCCTCTGTACTTCGACTGGTTTTTTTTCTGTCTGTCGTTTTCCTTTGTGTGACATTACTTCATCTCTGCCTTGTCCCTAACCTTTTTCTTTTCCTTCATCTTGGGATTTTCTCGTGCCCGGGCTTTTATTGATTAGGGCAGTTTCTGCTTGCCCCGGTGTCACACATGAAAAAAAAAACATACAATTACATATATATACATATACACACATATACATAAATATACACATACATACATATATACAATATACATGCACATACACATATACATAAACACATACATACATATACGCACACAATTATATATATACATACCTATCCATACATGCACATCCATATACATACATATATACATATACATACCCATGCACAAATATATACATACACATACATACATATGCCACATGGGAAACTTACATGAAATACCTGTACAGTGTATATATATATATATATATATATATATATATATATATATATATATATATATATATATATATATATATATATATATATATATATATATATTCTCTACACGCTATTTCCCTATACGAATTATAAATTCGTAATAATAATAATCTCCACAATTATCATCAAAGGAAAATTATTGTTGCTGATAATAATAATATCTAAGGAGAATTTTTGGAATAGACATCAGGAAAGTAATGCAGAGGTATATTAAAACCCAGCAGAGAATTGGATATACATTACACATCTTTTATAATCCCTTTACATCTGACAGGTCATTACACTCTCCATCTCTGTTTCTCTTTACAGCCTGATGAAGTCTGTTTTAATTTATCATTTTTGGTCTGTCCTGGTGTCACAATCATATATATATATATATATATATATATATATATATATATATATATATATATATATATATATATATATATATATATATATATATATATATATATATATATATATATATATATATTTTAGGTGTTCCTACTTTGCGGCCGGTCCCGGTGTCGTAGAGTTAATCACTACGTTATAATTATTAGTACCAGACGGGTAAAAGGTAAGAATGGACAAGCGGTGATTCCTTTATCTTAATTTATTCTAGAGTACAACACATTCGACGCCTCAATGCCCCCACCCTATGACTATCACAATCTATGATCTATTCGTGCCCCGGGCAAAGTTCTAACTAACTGTGTCTGCCCTGGGTGGTTCTTGAAATACCCCCGGGGCAGGGCGTGGCTTGACATCCAATCCTGCCAATGAACTCGAGTGACATCCAGTCCTGCAAATCAACGCCAGGTTCGAAGTGGAGTCCCTCCCTATTTCGGGGAGGGGCTATTTCAACAAACCTATAGAACGGAAAAGTTCCAGGTCAGAGCGTGGCTATTGGGTATCTCTCCAGGGCATGTACATACGTACGGGTCACATGTTTGTGTTTCTTGTGGTTTAGGAATTGGCTAACTTCTTGGCCTTTCCCACCCTCCTCAGGCACTCCATGTCGGATGCCAAGTCTCATGGGTCCGGTCATATATCTCCTTGACACTTTCTACAAACATTGGCTGTACCGCAGAAAACAATTGGGAGAGTATTCTATTTCACCCTTGACTTCTAGCCTCTCATGTTTCTCTTCACGACTTGTGGTGTTTTCGAGGACCGAGGGTCCCTTATCCTTTAGGCCTCTTGGGGGGTGCATGGCGCCAGCGGTTAGTTCCAGGTGCCTTGCCACAAATCTTGGTGGTCCCAAGGGAAAACATGGTCTGCACCCAAAACTCAATAAAAGTGAGGGCATGTAATAAAATATCTGTGCCCTCGACCAACCGTTACCCCTCAAGATTTGTTACAAGTTTCAGATTCTGGCTTCAGCATGACGGACTGGCTTCAGCATGACGGAAGTCATACGACATCCCTCCCAACCAAAACTGAAATATCTCTTATTTCAGTCGAAGCATGGGATAATTTTTCGAGAGCTCTTGGACATATCCTAGCTAACATTAGTTTACAATAGAAATGGGGCCGAATTATTTAAGCTATTTTCTAAGAATTCCTATATTTAACAAATAAATTTAACCTTAATCATTAGGATTTCAGTGTGTCACTAATCATTATTAAACACTAATTAAGATCACAAGTTAGTTTAGATCATGACGTTACTGTGTCTACTTCTCTCCTTTTTCAAAAGATTTACAAAAGTTGGTTAGCTACAGTAAAAAGATAAATCATGTAGAACATTAGTATGTACGAACATTTAAAATGCGATAGACAATAACATAAATGGTAACTTCCTATCGTTACTATGGGCATTGATTTGTCTTAAAATTAGGCCTTAAAAAACTACTCCTGAAACAAAATATTGGTTACGATGTGAAAAGTCAGAAAACATTCATCATTCCAATGTGCAATTCCTATTCAGAGACAAACTGATATGAGAACTTAATGAACACAAAGATTAAATCATGATTCAAACAATGATAATGCTAAAGCAAAACACTAATATTATTTAAGCAGAAGACAACTTATTACTATCGGTGCAAATCATACAATTCATCAAAGGCACTTATTCAAAAACTATCTTTAAAGGAGTCTCTGAGTTGTCGCTTAAAATTATCTTAAAACTAGGTAAAACAAATAATAAAAGGGGACCTTTTCTTTCCCATTTTTTTCTTTCAGTTCTAAAGCGTGGGTTGTTCTTTCCAACAACTAATAAGGGATTTTTAAATACCCTTCTTTCTCTCTGGGATTTCATCAATTCGTTTACATGGCTTTTTAGAGTGTTTTTAGGATATTAAAGACTTTTGTTTTCTCTTTCCCTTGCTCATGAAATTCTTGCTAGGCGTGATTCCACGGTTTCTCTCTCGCTTCGTTTTTCACTCCCCTGCCGTCTTCGCTGCAGGCCCAGGTTTGTACACTACCATAAATTATCTTCTTTCCAAGATAGGCAAGACAAAGAGGAAGCGATCGATGCACCTTTCTAATCCTTCCAGCCTGGCTTTTTCGTCCTACCCTCGGCCGATCTTGACTAAGACCACCCTGTAGGAGACCTGCAACGTCACAGCGATTTCTCTTCAGTACTGCAATCCACACGTACCTTCGAAGCAGACCTCGGGATGAAAATTTGAACCTATGTCACTACTACAGTTGTAAGAAAGGTTCCCTATGACTTCAGGGTACCAACAATGGCCATACGTTGGTACTCGGAGGCTATACTTTGCCTCCCCTGCAACTGCAAGTGATTGCAATCTCTATTCAATGGGCAACAGGGACTTGTTTGAGAGGACAAAACTAAAGACTTTTAGAACTTGCAGGTCGGGGTTGCCTGGAAACATATTCCTTATGTGCACATTTGCCTACATCATTAGATTAGGATTCCCAAACATTCGGGACTTAGCTGGGTAACTGATACCTAGTATTACTTTACTATAGTCATAAAAACAATCATTAAATACTGAGAAAAGCCACTAAAGAAACATTCTTATTAGCCGTGGCTACAATAACATCAAGTATGAATTCAGATAAAAGATACAAATCATCATATTACTGCTGATTGTATTTCAAAAATAATAGTTAGCAACAGGCCATTGAGAGATAGCAACAATATCAGTCAACATAATAACATTACTAATAATCATAATCAAAATAAGAATAATAAAAAATAAAATAAAGATACTAAATCAGGAATAGCCATATATATACAATGGAGACTGGCATTCAGAAGTAAGAACAGAGTTCTATACTTATATTTCATAGTAATGCTCATTCTAACACAGTCTCTTTCACTATTCAAATTCCTGCTGTCATACTCTATGTATATATATAGAGCATAAGTGGCAACTTGCTGGCTCCACAATTTGTCAGTGGGAGTTCTATCTATTCTCTAAACAGTTGCGACATGTGGCAAAAATATTTATGCAAATGGCGGTACTACCGATGCCTTAACAGTATTTATGCAATAACAGCATGCAACAATCTATCAACTGCAATAAAATGTAGGCACAATTATCGCCTAGCTTCGCTGGAAAAAAAAAAAAAAAAATCAATGACGGCAACATTCTTGTAGTATCGGAAGGAGCTTCTGTCAGTCTCAGAGTCGAGTGAAAGGTAGGAGAGAGAGAGAGAGAGAGAGACTGGGCGACCTTGAAATACGTTGCGGTTTCCACCCACATGTCAGATGAGATGGGCCTCCTTCCTTTAACTGTACTGAAAATAAAAAATTGTCGCAGAGTATCTCTAACAAGAAAATAATAAATAAACGAATGAAAGTGAACAAACGTTAGGAATGACTATCGATAGAGTTTTACGTTTATTGTCAGCGGGCTATTCTCATTCCCTCGTTAACAAAAACAAAAGCAAAAAGAACTTAGTGTACAACTGCAGAACTGTCGAAGCATAAATCCATTCCTTTCTGTTTAATATTGCTAAAGACTTTACTGTAACAGCATACACATCCTTGTCTATAATGACAATCCTTTTCTTGCTATAAATCAGAGGGTTGAGTCGGAGCGCACACACTCTGATGAAATTAAAGCAAAAGATTAAAATCATATGTGACAATATCTCTACTACTATCAACAAAAGTACAAATATCTTTTTCTTAACAGACATCTTATAATGACTTAAATATCATTAATTTTAAATTTAAAACTCAACATATAATTTCTGAGAATCTTAATTATCTCAATTAGCTCAATTATAATTTTCAATTCATAACAGTAACAGTAATTAACAATAATTATTTCTAGATAATCTTTTCAAAACTCTTTAATTAAGATTTTAAAGATTTCTTCAATACAAAAAACTATATAACAAGAACGGGTATCAAAGAATATAAAAAGTCTATCTCTGTGTATGCAATAATAAAAACAAAAAGTATATTTCATTAGCAACAGTAAAGAATGCATTTTGCTTAAGTTTCATAACCTCGTACGGAGTTGTACATGAACAATTCAAACATAAAATATATATATTCTTTTACTATCTCGAATTTGACTTATGTAAATTACTAAACAACAGAATTTCCTTCAGAACGGGGGAAGTCCGCCATAAGACCGTTCTGTCTGTCTGCCCATACTTACGCACGGTGGTGTACTTTTATTTTTACCACCCCTTTTATTTCATTATTCTTTCTGCTCTTATGCTGCCCAAGGTTTGCCTTCAGGGCTCCGGCTGACTAGCTTTTACGGGGGTTTGCGGATGTGGGTGCTGTTTTCTCCCCTGTTCCTTCGTCTTCCGGGACAACTTCCATTCTTTCAAATACGGGAAATGGCTGTGTAACATTTTTGTTGTCATTTCTTGTCAGCTCCCATTCTTTCTTTATGACCAAGCTGGAATGAAAATGGCAAATTTTATCACTGCATAAATCTCTAAGGGTTATATTGTCATGCGCTATCTCTAATACCCGATATGGACCTAGATACAAGGGGGACATTTTATGCTGGCGGTTAACATTTTTCACGTAGACTCGGTTGCCTACTTTTACTTCATGCTTCTTCGTGCTATGCCTGAGATCATACGCTTTTGCATCTCTCTCTTTCTGTTTATCCAGGATGGCCGCCGTAAGTTCGTAGGTCTTTCTGGCGGTATTTATCACGTACGTGCGAAGACTCTCAATATCATACACAGGCAAGAGCTTTTGCGGGGCGAAGGTGTCCCAGGGTAATTTGGGATCTTCCCCAAACACTAAGAAATAGGGGGAGTCCCCGATGGATTTATGATATGCGAAATTCAGGGTCTGCTCCGCTTGTTTCAGGTGCAGGTTCCATCCTTGGGGGTCAGAGGCAGCGAGTTGGCGTAATAGTGTAATAATGGAGGCATTTCGCCGCTCTACTAACCCGTTAGCTTGCGGCCGATACGCTTGGACCGCGGCATGGCGAACTCGTGCCAACTCGCATAACCCCTTGAAAACTTCGTTCATAAATTCGCGTCCATTATCAGTACGACTTCTCGAGGGAATCCAAATACTAATGTGAACTGGTACAGGGCAACGGCGACCGAAGCCGCGCTCTTATCCTTCATCGCATACGTGAAGGTATATCTTGTGCATTCGTCTGTGAGTACGAATATGTATAAGTAGCCATCATATGATCGGGGTAAGGGGCCTATCAAATCGCAATGGGCTCTCTCCCATTTAAAACTGCATCGCGGCCAAATCCGGGCAGGGGGAACTGTATTAGGCTGTCTTTTGAAGCAATTGCACACGTGGCATTTCTTTACGTACTCTACGACGTCCTTATGCATCCCTTTCCGATAAAATTGGGTACTTAGCAACCGATACGTTTTCTCAATTCCCATATGGCCGGCTGCGGGACTCGTGTGACACAGAAAGAGGGCGTGACGGTGGAATTCCTCGGGGAGTACTGCCGTGTATCCCCCCTCTTCGTCTTTTCTCTTAAACATCTTATACAAGATTCCACCTTCGGTTACGAATAACTTTATTTGGCGTCTAATTTTAACAGGGACTTCGTCATTTATTCCTTGTAGGAGTTTCTTTACCTCTCCCCACAACGCGTCCTCGTCCTGCTTCCTTACGAGCTCCTCTCGATTCCACCCACAAAAGCCCTCCCCCCCCCTCATTCATACTCGCTCGCCCATTCTCATGCTCAGTCTCGCAATTTTCACTCGGTCCTTGCTCACCTTCACTCCCCCCATTCATGCTTTTAGTTACCTTATAAGGATGTTTTTCCCCACCACTCTGAAGGAGTGTGTGTGCGGAATCGGGATCGGCTCCCGCAGTTGCAGGACGGTTCATGTCCACAGTCCGATGGCCCGCGTTCCTCATTGAACGGGTAATGGCCAGGGCGGGGGCTTCCCGCACTCCCCTGCTCAGGGCATCTGCTACTTTGTTACTTTTTCCGTGTACATACTCAAACCCCTGTATATTAAACTGCATAAGTCTTAACAGCCATCGGGAAAGCCTTTGGTTATTTAGCGGGTTTGCATACACGTACTTCAACGGCAGATGATCGCTACGAATTATTACTGGATATCCAAGTAGGAAATATTTATGCTTTTCTAGTATGAACACGATAGCGAGTGCCTCTCGTTCGATGGTAGAATACCGCCGCTCAGTGTCGGTGAGCGCCCGGGAAGCGAAACTAATGGGGCGGTCTCTCTTCTCGTCATCGTCCTGCGATATTACTCCGCCGATCGCAACGTCGGAAGCGTCGCACGTGACGTAAAACGCCCGATCAAATTTAGGGTAAGCGAGTACTTGAGTGGACATTAGGGCTTTCTTTAAAGCTACGAATGCAGTCTCGTGCTCGGACGTCCAGCAAATCTGGTGAGCATTTCGGAGCCTGTCTAAGGGACGGGAAATGTCCGCATACTTCTCAATGAATTTACGGTAATACGAGCAAAGTCCGGGAAATGATCTAACATCTTTACACGTTTTTGGCCGTGCAAACTTCTCAATGGCTCTTACTTTATCGTGTAATACTGCCACACCCGCGGAGGACAATTTGTGCCCGAGAAATTCTACTTCTGCTTTGAAAAACTGACACTTAGACAATTTCACGCGCAGGTTATTCTGTCTTAAGGCTTCTAAAACTGAAATGAGGTTCCGGGCGTGTTCTTCAAAGGTTTGTCCGATTATGACTAAATCATCTAAATACACTAACACGGCGTTACCGATGAGGCCCAGGAGAACGGTTGTCATGAGTCTGCTAAAATGACTGGGGGCGTTTTTTAACCCAAAAGGCAAACGATTATACTCGTAAAGTTTATTATTTACTGAAAAAGCGGTCTTCACTTTACTCCTCTCTTCTAGGACTACCTGGTGGTAGCTCGCCAGGAGGTCGAGAGTGGTAAAATACTTAGCGCCGCTGATGTGACACAATACATCTTCAATTATGGGGAGGGGGAATTTATCGCCTTCTGTGAGCAAATTTAGTTTGCGGAAATCCACGCACAATCGAAGATCTCCGTCTTTCTTCTTAACTACCACTATGGGACTGTGCCAAGGGCTTTTAGACAATCTAATGACGCCCTTTTTCTCTAAATCAGACACCATTTCCTCTAACCTTTTTTCGTATACAAACGTAGTGCGATAGGGTTTGACAAAGGTGGGGGGGTGACTTCCTGTGTTGATATCAAAAGGCATGAGAGTGCATTCTCCAAGGGGGTCGTTATCTAAAGCAAAAACATCATAATATTTAGCGACAAGTTCAGTCATAAAAGTAGAATGTTCAGCAGCGCTCAGTCCTCTCGCTAACGCCTGCAAATTTATGATACGCTCGGGGTCTTCCGCGACCCTTGTGAAATTTACGCTGTAACACTCGCGCACTTCCTCGAATTCAGCGACTTTCGTGTTTCTAGGAATAACTAGCGGGATCGGCGACATGTTTGCGCACATCACAGTTAATTTCCGCGATCCCTCAGGGACCATTAGCAGTTTATTAGGAAAAAATCCGCGTTTTCTCCGACAAACTCTGCGCATAAGGCTCGAGCGTTCGGGATTACTCGCGATGTAATAGCTTCTAAAACGCATGCAGTACCGCTCTCAATAATTTCTTCCCGAAGCGTCACGATGTAGTTATCGTTTTTCTCTTTCAACACGCATGCAGACACTGACTCGCGCGCGGAACGTGCAACTATTTCGCTCTCATTTACCGTTACGGTACTTTTACCGCGTGCATTAACAATACTGACTCCCATTTTTACCATGTCCTCGAAACCAATTATTACTTTCGCCTGTTCAACACTTAGCCTAGGTACAACAAAAAAAGCACATTTAAATCTTGTGGGGCACCCTTCAAATGCAATCACGGGTTTCACCACTTCTTTAACTCTAACAAAGTTCGGGGTATTATCGCCCAAAGTGGTAATAACTACTGGCGTATCTAATTTAGTGAGGAGGTCTGCAACAATACTACGGTCAATTAATGATACGGCTGAGCCCGTATCTAACAAAGCAACTTGGCGGAGTCCACCGACTGCAATTTCTATTAGCAAGATCCCGTTACTCACTAGATAGAAACTACAAGTACTTATCTGCGCTGAGGAGGTGGTCTTGTGATGTCCACGACTTCTCGTTCGGGAGGAGCGATAGCTCCTCGACCGGAGGTGTTCGGACCGTTCGCTGGGGGTTCCCGTCGGGGCATCGGCGTTTTTTTTTGTTTCCGGAACGCCCGTTGCCCAACTCCGTGAGTTATCCTCGGCGAGGGGCATCTTTTAACCCGATGTCCGGCCCCCAGACAGTTGTAGCAGACTATGTCCGGTGGGGCCGTTGCCACGCACCAATCCTGGGAGTGACCTGTGCCGCCACACCTTGCGCACCATCTTGCCTGCGTGTCTCGGAACCTCGGTCCTCGATCGTTCGTCATGGCTGCGACGGGGACCGCGGTCGGTCCTAAGAGTCTTTCTCTATCAATTTCCTCTTCCGAAAGCCCATGACCAGGGTGGCTCTCGAACCAATTCAGCAGTAGACGCACGAGATCGGGGACCGGGATGTTGGATTTCAACAGAAAGTGGCATTTCTCCGGAACAGTTTTCCGTAAGGCGCTCCGCACAATACTTTGTCGCATGTACGAGTTATCGACAATTTCACTCACTGAACGCGTTAACGTTTCAATCCTTCTCGCGTACCAACTCAACTGCTCTCCCCGCCTTCGGGGACTGTTTTGGATCTTAGATATGAGCGTGTCTTCGCTCTGTCGCACTGTGAACATTTTTAGGAACCGATCCTTAAAAATTTCCCACTGTTTTATTTCCGACCATTCGTCTCTGCCAAGGGTCTCGGCCGCGAATCCGGTGCACCTTTGTACTACTTCGTTAATTCGGTACTCGTCGGTCCACTCGGCGCTTCTCATCCGCAAACCTAAGTGTGTCAAAAAATCGGCTGCGGGAAATATGGATGGATACTCGAGGCCTTTCACGTTTGCGCCGTCATAGTGTAAAGGTGAATCTTTGACTCGTGGCGCCTTTACCACCAGGGCACGGATAGGGGGCATGGCCTGCTGCGTTCCCTGTGTCACCACGGGGCCCGGAGCGGCAGGCTGTTCGTCGATGTTTGAGGCGTCGGTTTCGCTGTCGGGGTTGTCGTCGTCGACCAGGTTCCTTCTCGACGGAGCGGCGTCGGCGCGTGCTTGTAGGCGCCGCACTTGCTCCTCCAATTCGAGAATTTTCCGGTCTTTCTCGTCGTCGCCCATTTCCCAATTTGGGAGATATTGGTCTTGTGCGTTTGCCATTCTTGTTTTCTTCGCACGGGTCTGCACTGGCATTCACCTGTCTCTTCGTATGTTTTCCAGGCGTGATGATCCGTACTGCGCTGCCACCACTGTCGTAGAGTTAATCACTACGTTATAATTATTAGTACCAGACGGGTACAAGGTAAGAATGGACAAGCGGTGATTCCTTTATCTTAATTTATTCTATTCTAGAGTACAACACATTCGACGCCTCAATGCCCCCACCCTATGACTATCACAATCTATGATCTATTCGTGCCCCGGGCAAAGTTCTAACTAACTGTGTCTGCCCTGGGTGGTTCTTGAAATACCCCCGGGGCAGGGCGTGGCTTGACATCCAATCCTGCCAATGAACTCGAGTGACATCCAGTCCTGCAAATCAACGCCAGGTTCGAAGTGGAGTCCCTCCCTATTTCGGGGAGGGGCTATTTCAACAAACCTATAGAACGGAAAAGTTCCAGGTCAGAGCGTGGCTATTGAGTATCTCTCCAGGGCATGTACATACGTACGGGTCACATGTTTGTGTTTCTTGTGGTTTAGGAATTGGCTAACTTCTTGGCCTTTCCCACCCTCCTCAGGCACTCCATGTCGGATGCCAAGTCTCATGGGTCCGGTCATATATCTCCTTGACACTTTCTACAAACATTGGCTGTACCGCAGAAAACAATTGGGAGAGTATTCTATTTCACCCTTGACTTCTAGCCTCTCATGTTTCTCTTCACGACTTGTGGTGTTTTCGAGGACCGAGGGTCCCTTATCCTTTAGGCCTCTTGGGGGATGCATGGCGCCAGTGGTTAGTTCCAGGTGCCTAGCCACAAATCTTGGTGGTCCCAAGGGAAAACATGGTCTGCACCCAAAACTCAATAAAAGTGAGGGCATGTAATAAAATATCTGTGCCCTCGACCAACCGTTACCCCTCAAGATTTGTTGCAAGTTTCAGATTCTGGCTTCAGCATGACGGAAGTCATACGACACCGGAACCGAACCCCCGCGATAAACGAGGGGTTACTGTATATATATATATATATATATATATATATATATATATATATATATATATATATATATATATATATATATATATATACACAACACACAAATATACATATAGACATAAACACACACACATATACACAAATATACATGCATGTACATACAGATATATAAGCATATGAAAATAATGAAAATAACAAATAGGAGGCCCTATTTACATAAAATAACAAATACATAACTAAATATGCATGTATGTTAACAGTTCAGTGTTATTAAAAAAAAAAAAAAAAAAAATATATATATATATATATATATATATATATATATATATATATATATATATATATATATATATATATATATACACAACACACAAATATACATATAGACATAAACACACACACATATACACAAATATACATGCATGTACATACAGATATATAAGCATATGAAAATAATGAAAATAACAAATAGGAGGCCCTATTTACATAAAATAACAAATACATAACTAAATATGCATGTATGTTAACAGTTCAGTGTTATTAAAAAAAAAAAAATATATATATATATATATATATATATATATATATATATATATATATATATATATATATATATATATATATATATATATATATATATATATATATATATGAGAGTTGGGGACCTTGACAACTCACCGGTAGAATTGGTTTAGCGCAATTGAGAAAGCTATTAACACAGGTTAAATCCTACCATATAGTGTTATGAGGGGCAACCAGTCCTAATCCTCCTTTCAGCTCCAACATGTCTATATCCATTCAAATGGGGAGTAATTATGACATAAAATTGTGCTTTTCTATGTATATTTGAGAGCTTCTCTGAAAGTTATTCAAAGTTTGAAATGCCATACGCTATTTTTTTAAACAATGCTTATTTTCAGTAGTAACACAGCCATTAATAATCCCGAAGTTGACATAGTACAAGTACGTGCCAATTATCTTTATTTGAACGTGCCTACTGCCCGTGCATAACGAGAACATATGTGTGTCGTTTTAATTTTTAAATTCTGGATGTCAAATTACTTTCAAAGATCGATGAAGTAGTCTGCTATTCAGTCTAAATTAGGAGCAGTTACATTTTATTGATATAATTGCTATCACCTACAGTACTATTGCACCCATATATAAGGCTTCAGAATCACATTACTGAGAGTGCACTAGGTTATTTTTTTTATTCTAGTTCTCTAGTTGATATACAAATTACATATAGCTAACGGATTGACAATGATTTCTTAGTTTAGAAGCTTTGAGAACCCTTTTATAAGTGTATGTAAATTATGCATTTATTCTTTTTCTGAAAATTCTTTCTATATGTTCAGCTACACTATGTACTAACAAATAAAAATGTAACTTAAATAATAGTATTAAGATTATCCTGTTCAGTAAAATGCTTATTATCATATGCCTAATTATCATAACGAGAAGCATCATCTCAAGGTAATCAGTTCCGTTCCTGAACACTATTTACTGAGTATGGTGTATGAATGTACTTTTTCACGATTCTCTTTCGCCTACTTTCCAGGATCTCTTTATTCCATCACCTAGTATCCTTATCTTCCTCCCTCTTTCTAGAACTCACATACAGAAACTTCCCATGTCCACAACCTTACTAACTGCCTCCCTCACTAATTCCACAATTGGATACATATTTTTCCCTTGCAAAGCATTTTCATGATAAGGATAGAGCAAGTTCCAATTCCTTATATGCATTTGCACTGAAAGAGACTTCTTTTATAAACCCTTTCCTCCACGACCTATGATAGAGAATGTTCCTTAAAAGGTACATTCCAAGGTAAAGGGTTAATGACATTTACCACATGTTTCAGAATGAGCTTAGAGATTAGCTTTCTTGAGACAGTTTTAAGGCCATGCTGGGTATAAAAAGAAGTATAACTGTGAAAAACACCTCTGATTCCGAAGCAATGATGCATCAGGTGTTAGAAGTTTGGTAAGATTTATGGTTGCAACAGAGGTTTGCGAATGGAAAAGAGTGAGCTGATGAGATGCTGTAAGCTGAGACGATTTGAAGTAAGATTAAATTATTTGGTATTGAAAGAAAGTGACAGTTTTTTAATCATGAGAGTGGACATAAAGGCTATGGTAGTCAGAGTTTGGTTACATTCTGTGGAATATGGAAAAGTTCAGAACTGCTAAAAGAGAGACTCTTATTTCAAATACAAGGGTATAGAGACAGACCACGAAAAGGGAAAAGGTCACAACTACTGGAGGCACTTAGCAGGGTATGGATAAAGAGATTCGTATTCAAAATACAAGTATATGGAGACTGACCACAGAATAGGGAAGAGGTCAAAACTATGGGGGCACTTGACTGGGTATGGAAAAAGTGAAATTTTTATTCAAGATGCAAGGGTATGGAGACATACCATAAAATAGGGAAAAGGTTAAAACTACTGGGGGCAGTATGGAAAAAGAGAGATCCATATCAAGACTTGAATAGGAAGGCAGACCATAAAATAGGGAAAAGATCAAAAGTACTGTGAGCAATGAATAGGTTGAAGAAAAGTAAGATCCATATTAAAGCACAGCAAGCTTGGATAGCTTAAGGGAATGGTTTCTCTTGTGACTTTTAATGCCATAGTGTGTTGGGAGTCTGAATGCAGTTGAGAAATGAAAATTGATATGCCGGAGCTTATTGCCTTAGAAAAATATATGATATCAGATAATGGCACAGGGTGATCGACGCAAGAGATAGATATATGTGTGGGAGGAGTACTACTTTCAAGGCTAAAATAGTTGTTCCTTAAACTACCTGGCCACACAGCCCCGAATCCCTAAATAAGGCCCCTGCTGATGCCAAACTTTCCCACTCTGTCCTACCAGGGAATGTAGTGAAAGTGTAACCTAGTGTTTCTCAACCGGTATGCCCAGGCACACTGGTGCGCCCTGAAAGATAGCCAGATGCGCCCCAAGTTAGTGAAAGAGTAATAATTATGATTTTTTTTTATTTAAAAAAATTGGATTTCTAAAAAACTACAGATAGGTTCGTGGCTCCCATGTCCGAGTCAAGCCTTTGTCGTTTGATACTTTAAATTGAAATATTCATTTTCTTAATCTTTAAAAAGGAATGGATAATTCTTTCCCTTTTCCCTTCCTCAAGGATTCAAATCAGTCTCTCTCTCTCTCTCTCTCTCTCTCTCTCTCTCTCTCGCTCTCGCTCTCTCTCTCTCTCTCTCTCTCTGCCTGCTGGCTAGTACAGTGGTAACGCGCTGGCTTCGCATTCACGAGGTCGAAAGATCGGTCCCCGTCCAAGACCGAGAGTTTAAGCTGTTTACTGGCAGGAACTGCTGTGGTTGGACATCACAGTGGGGGGTTGGGGCTTGCCCTGGCTGACGAATACCCATTGTAATGAAATGGAAATAAAGGTTAAAAAAAAACTCTCTCTCTCTCTCTCTCTCTCTCTCTCTCTCTCTCTCTCTCTCTCTCTCGTGAATGGTTGATATAAAATCTTAAGAGCAACCCATCCTAAAGCATGTGAGAAGCAGCTATAATGACATTTGAGTGCAGGAATCGGTGGTAATCCTTTGACCTAAGTACCACGAGGGACATCTTAAAAATCAAACACAAAGAGATGCCCATTCATCAATTTTAGATTTCTATCAAAGAAGAATATCCTTCAATAGCTTGTAAAGCACTATATATTGCACTGCAGTTCTCCACATCATACCCCTGTGAATTAGGATTTTCTGCATTTACCAGCATTTAATGTAAAAATAGATCTAATATTAGATATATTGATGAGGAAATGAGAGTATGCTTATCACATATAAGGCCTAATATTAAAAAAATTGCCAAAGCACATCAAGCACAGGTCTCACACAAGCATACTTGATGTAATATATTATATTGTCTTAGATATGTTTTCGTTTGTTTTTGTTTATGATTGTGACACCAGGATGGGCAAAAAAAAAAAAAAAATCTACCCTCATCAGGCCTGGGTACGAAGAAAACTTAGAGAGAACCAGAGATCGGGAGTGTATTGTGACTTGTCAGATGTGAAGGGATAATAAGACATGTGCAACGAATATCCAAGAATATTCGGTGTTAATGTAGGAACCATGACTAAAGGCAGACTTAACATCGAATTGTCCTGGACAGTCTTATTTAAGTCCAATATCCCCTTCAGGTGTAGTATTTATGCTTATTTCAAGAGCCTTTTTATTTATAATTCTCCTATTTAACAATTTTATGGATAATTTTATCTTATTGATATATTAGGTGCGCCTCAGAGTTTTAATTACTCTACAAGTGCGCCCGATTTTAAAAAGGTTGAGAAACACTGGTGTAACCAATGGCTTAGACAATAAGGACAGGTAGAGAGGTTTAGCAATGAGAGATTTGTGAAAATAGTATTAAAGTATTCATTTCTAACATAATAATGTAAACAAACTGAGTTTTAAAATAATAATAATAATAATAACAATCCCAAATATAGCACCTACTATTGTCAAGATTTGGATTGGGATCTATAGAGTAGGAGCCCACAGTTTTGTGCACTGAGCCAGAGAGGTCTCAAAAGAGAGAGATATGGAACTTCTACTGAAGCTACTAAGAATTACTGATGACACTACTGTGCTTCATCATAAATTCTAAATATGAAAGTTACCCACCCCTGTCCATCTAAAATGAAAAAGGTGATCACCATGTAAGTGGTAAAAAAAACATAATTGGAGAAGGCATATAATGGATACCCAGTAATATAGCTTAGAATAGGTATTACAATTCAATTGCCACAAAACTAGGAATCTGACAAAATTGGTTGATGTTATTCAGGACTTGTAACAAATATTTCCTCATTGGAAGACCCATAATTGCATGAACTTTAATAAGAGGCACTTAGTATTATACCAGGCTATACATCAAATGGCTGCCAAGCACCTACAGATACCAGCATGTAGCTAAACCATTCTTTTATAAGTTTGAAGTAAGAACATGCTAAAAAAAAAAAATACTTGCAATAGGGCCGTAAACATAAAAATAACATAAGTGGTTACTGAGATATCAGAGTATTAAAGTTGCAGAACTTTTAATGTGCTTTCTGGCTTTATCTTATTTTGGCATTTAGCCTAGTATATTACTACGTACCTCATATAGATTATGGAATTTGTTATTTAAATATGTTTATGTATATTCTTACTCTGTTCTGCAGCAAGAAGAATGCAAGAACATTTCTCACCTTATTTTAGGTACAAACTATACATCAATTATATCATTAAAAAGCTTCTTCTTTCACTACTCCCATTCCTATGACTGTGTGATGTTGGGGTTCCTGACGAGGCTCCTCGAAAGTCATAGGGTTATGCAGCTGATCTCTCAGCCCTTTCTTGCTCAAGTCTCCATTCATGCAATTCATTCACCTTTTGCTTTGGCCTTCCTTTTTTCCCATCTTCATCACCCTCTTGCAAATGATTGTGATTTTTCCAAGTAAAAAACTTCCAATTTGGTTTAATGTTATCTATTGGCAAATGTACGCTTCAAGGGAGTAATGGTATTTGCCCACGTGGCTTCACAGCAGATTATTCTGCAATTTGGCTCCCATTAATTTTTCAAGGTGGCTGACAATAATTTTTCAAGATGGCTGCCAATCACTTTTCAAGACGCCTTTCAAGGACCACTTTCTGTTATGAAATTGGATGTAAATGTTTACAGAGTTGTCTGATTTTGTTGACTTTAATATTGTAGGCTTTTATTGCACTTACATGCAGAAACCAGAATTCCTTTTTAGTGGGACTTAATGCAGACATAATATTAGTACTGTCTCTCGTAGCTAAGAAAGGTCTCCTCGTAAAAAGCAAGATAAACAAATTTACAAATACCTGCTTAGTGTACATAGTTTATGCATATACAGTGTTCCCCCGGTTATTCGCGTTTCTTGGTTCGTGTTCTCACTGTATCGCGTTTTTTTTTTTTTTTTTTTTTTTTTATAAATTATTATATTATTTTTTGGGTATACGCAAAAATATTAAAATATTGAAAAAATAAAAATTTTCAGTATTTTCATTTTTTTATTGAAAAAAAAATTTCATTATTTAATTGATAAAAAAATGTATTTCCCAACCTACGAATAATAAAACAGTAAAAAATAGTAAAAAACATAAATTTAGATATACGTACATACAGTATAACTCACAGTATTGCATCATGCGAAGTAGTGTCCGATAGCTACGTGAGCTAGCATATATATTTATATTTCCAGTAGTTTCATGATTTTATTGATAAAAAAAAATGTATTTCTTAGCCTAAGAATAATAAGACAGTAAAAAATAGGAAACAGTATTGCACCACGTAAAATACGATACCGGTATCAGTGTTTTGGAAAACGCAAAGGCTCTCACCTACGTGACCTAGTAAATATTAAAATTTTCATTATTTTATTGATAAAACAAGTATTTCCTAGCCTAAAAATAATAAAACAGTAAAAAACAGTAAAAAACATAAATTTAGATATACTTGTAATATAACTCACAGTATTGCATCATGCAAAATAGTGTCCGATAGCTACGTGAGCTAGCATATATATTTATATTTCCAGTAGTTTCATGATTTTATTGATAAAAAAACATATTTCTTAGCCTAAGAATAATAAAACAGTAAAAAATAGTAAACAGTATTGCACCACGTAAAATACGATATCGGTATCAGTGTTTCGGAAAACGCAAAGGCTCTCACCTGCGTGACCTAGTGAATATTAAAATTTTCATTATTTTATTGATAAAACAAGTATTTCCTAGCCTAAGAATAATAAAACGGTAAAAAACATAAATTTAGATATGCGTACGTACAGTATAACTCACAGTATTGCATCATGCGAAATAGTGTCCGATAGCTATGTGAGCTAGCATATATATTTATATTTCCAGTAGTTTCATGATTTTATTGATAAAAAAATGTACTTCTTAGCCTAAGAATAATAAAACAATAAAAAATAGTAAACAGTATTGCACCACATAAAATACGATACCGGTATCAGTGTTTCGGAAAACGCAAAGGCTCTCACCTACGTGACCTAGTGAATATTAAAATTTTCATTATTTTATTGATAAAACAAGTATTTCTTAGCCTAAAAATAATAAAACAGTAAAAAATAGTAAAAAACATAAATTTAGATATACGTACGTACAGTATAACTCACAGTATTGCATCATGCGAAATAGTGTCCGATAGCTACATGAGCTAGCATATATATTTATATTTCCAGTAGCTCTCACCTACGTGAGATTGTTCATGGAATGCTATTGGCTGAAAGGTCGGGAGACGACGACTCACAGAATTGTTTTTCAATATGTTCTGTATCATGGGGTCTGATTAGGTTTTTCATTGCAGTTTGCTTTTCCCTCCAATTTCCAATGTGCCGCCTCACTCGCTCAGTCTAACTCACGTGTGCGCCGTTCTTGTTGTGCTTATTAATACGTTTTGCTTGTGATTGTGTTTTCACGCGTAATTTAACCTTTGCAATGCCTCGCAAACGTCCTTCACCTTCTAAGGCTTCTGGTAGTCAGCCTAAGCGGCAAAGGAAAATGTCAACCATTGTAGATAAAGTGAAACTCTTAGATATGTTGAAAGAAGGAAAAAGTTTGTGGATGTCGGCCGCTATTTTACGTAAACGTAAAAATAATTGTAAAATATCTATGTATGTCACGTCATCATCACCTCATTCACGGTAAGTTTTCCTATCACTTTCATAAAAATTTACATTGCTTGCTGTTATTTATAAAGTAAAGGGTGTTTTTTTAACAGTGCAGGGAGGGTTTATACAGTACGTAAACGTAAAAATAATTGTAAAATACCTGTGTACATGAGTATGTCATGTAATTACCACTTCATTCACCGTAATTTTATCTATCACTTTCATATACATTTACGTTGCATGCTGTTATTTATGAAGTAAAGGGTGGTTTGTTAACAGTACAGGGAGGGTTTATACAGTGTAAACGTAAAAATAAATTAAAATATCTATGTACATATAGGCTGATCCTACTCCGCGGTTTTCCTGTTTCGCGCCGGGTCCCGGAACTGAACTACCGCGATAAGGGGGAGAACACTGTATATATATATATATATATATATATATATATATATATATATATATATATATATATATATATATATATATATATATATATGTGCTACCATTTTTTTTTTTATTATTTTTCCATATATATATGAGAACTTTTCATTTCCTTTTGCTGTTTCTTCCCTGTGTTAGTACAGAGGGATGTGCACATAATTTTCAGCTGCAAATATGAATTGCAGCTTTTGTTAATGTTCTCTATTGCTTACTCTAAACATTGTGCAGTGATTGTCATTAGGATAAATTATGTTTAGTCAATATGAGGTGAATAAGACAGGCAATACCCAACAGATGAAGTTTGAGGACCGAGACGGTCATTGGCCCGGATGGCGAGGAAGCGGAGCGCCAAGAGAAAGCTACTCTACAACGACTCCCATCACTAATGTCAAGAGTCGTCAGTGTCCTTACTGCAACTATTCAACTAACGTGACGACAAACATGCGTAATCATCTCCGTACCCACACCGGTGAAACGCCTTTCTCGTGTACCTTCTGTTCCTATTCTACGACAACTAAGCAAAGTCTGATCTACCACATCAGAACTCACACCGGAGAGAAACCGTTTGCTTGTCCGCACTGTCCGTACAGATCTAAGCAACAGGGGACAATGAAGTGTCACATAGCGACGCATTCAAAAAGCAAATCTTCATCAGTCATGTCTTTAGATAAACAGGATAAAGAAGGGTTCACCACAGATAACTGAGGTGATATACACTTTATCAGGCCTTATATTGTTTAGCACTGACTATATAATCACTGTTTATCTCTATATAAACTGGATAAAGAAGGATTCACCACACATAACTGAAAAGATATACATATTATCAGGCCTTATATTGTATAGAACTGCCTACATAATCATGTTTATAGAATAAGAGTACTCTTAAGTTAGATTACAAAGAGTTTTTAATTCACAGTTGTAAATTAGAGCATACAGGCAATGTACATATATTTAAAAAAATTTCATATTAATTTCATGGGCTGTTACATGGAAAATTATTAAAGAAAAATATATAATAGAAAGAAGTATATTGATACTAAGGTCTTGTAATTCTGGTAGACAGGTCTGTACCTTGTATTGTAATACAACAATAAGTTACGTTCTTCTCTTAGACTACATATGTTCCAAAATCAGTGTATATGTATACTGCATTACGATTAGCCAAAGAAGGAAATAGCTGTTTGTTCATTACTTAAGTTTGTTAGCTTGGTAACTGATGATCAATGTTGTGTGTACTATGTGAACAATTTAGTTGACATTCCCTACAGGTGGGAATGGAATGCGAGATAGAGCTTGATGACGACGAAGATGATGAAGGCAGTATAGAAGAACTGTTTCCTGAAGATGAGGTGTCGACAGAAGAGATGAGAGATTCATGCGACATCACAGAAATGCATTATTGTCCGGCTTGTCCTTTTTCGACAGTGTCTCAACTAAGTCTTCAAAATCATCTGCAAATCCACATAGGAAACAGACCTTATTGCTGTCCTTACTGCCCTCTGACTTTTAATCAGAAAGGAAGCCTTCATGTTCACATGCGCACACACACTGGTGAAAAGCCTTTTCCATGTCTGTATTGTCAGTATAGCGCTACCACTAAAGATAATCTTAGGACCCATCTTCGCATTCACTTGGGCGATAGACCCTACGCTTGTGCCCACTGTCCATACAGGTCAACTCAGAAAGGGGCACTCAAGAGCCATGTACTAGCAAAACACTTTAAGCATCTGGGGAAAATCATGGAGTAATGCTTGTCATTTTTTACACTTTTCCTTTAAAGTTAAAGTAAGTATGATAAGTGTTTACCAGAGCACTCTACTCATGTTTACCTTATTATTTATTTACATTAGTATTATATACATATACTGTATCTCCAAATTAACAAGGATGTGAAGTTTTCTGTAACTAGATCTAAGCAGTTATGTGTAATAATGATATTATTATCTTCATTAATTATTTAATATATCTGATGAAAGTAAATCACATCACAGATCTTTCTTTATTAAAAAAAAAAAATCACTGCTGGGCGTTTGGTAAGGCATCCATCCTTACTCCCTCTTATAACTCCAACATGTCTGTGTCCGCTTCTAATCAAATGGTAACTAATTACGACACAAAACGGTTCATGTATAGTCCATTGAACCTAGAATAATGGCCCTGTGCACAAGAAACAAGAGAAAGTATCTCAAGATCCACTTAGTCACCTCCTACAAAAAACAAGGAAGGCAAGAGCGAAATTGTCTCCCAGCGTGCTAGCTATCTGGGTTATTTTGTTTACCTTCTGCATTATTATTAACTCAATGCATTTTTATTGCTTTCACGCAGAAGTCTGTTATTAGATTCCTCAAATCTTGTTTGTATAAATTTTATATATTGAATATCTGCTTTTTAGTATTTTTCTGTGTAATTTAATATGATGCCCTTTTGTGTGTCTGTCTTAGTATTGTATAAATACAGTATCCCTTTATATGTCGACCTATCTCATTACTTAAGTATTCAGTTGTATTATGGTATTCTAAATCTAATGTACCTTAGTGTATATATATATATATATATATATATATATATATATATATATATATATATATATATATATATATATATATATATATATATATATATATATATATATATATATATATATATATTACTGCACTGTGCTCTATTATTACTGTATTAAAATTCATTTATACTGTATACATTATGTTTTATGCAGTAACTAAGTGTCTTTAGCCTAAGTACTGTACAGTGCTGCATAGGTATGTACTGTACAGTGCTTTTTTTTACTTAAATACAACATAAGAACGGACTTCTGGAACCTAACTCGTTCATAAATTGGGGAGGTTTTATATATATATATATATATATATATATATATATATATATATATATATATATATATATATATATATATATATATATATATATATATATATATATATATATAAAATGAGAATCACATAATTGAACACTTAGACTGTGAAGGAAGAGAGAAGTAATGTACAACTTGAATGCGAGTTTGTTCAAAAAAGGTGGATACAGAACAAACATCGCTGTAAATACTATTAATACTGTACTGCACCTTCTACCCTGTACTTACACAATACTGTTTATATACAGTACTCAGAATACCTGCTGTATATCAACAGCATGATACTGTAAATAATAATAAATCTATAGACAATGATAATTTGTATTCATATTTTTCTGAGTTTTCATCCTGCCTTCAGTCAATGCTCCCTTTATTCTGCTAAGTTGGTAAAAGTGAAAAATACTGTAAAAAAATTAAGCTTATAATAATAACAAAAACAAAAAATAATAACAGTAAAAATAATAATAATAATAAAGGTGCATCGAGTAACTGAGGAAACTAGTTCAATAATGAAGGACGAATTTAGTGAGTGATTCGAGATAAACAGCAATAAATGTTTCTCTCATCGAAGCTCGTTAACCAGTAACCTGCTTTCTATCAGCAATTTGAGTTTATTGTACAAGTATTTGATTTTTAATGCAAGTCAAACTATACTTGCTGCACAGTATTTATATATAGACTACATATGGCTGTTGGGCATCACGGCAGATGATCCTTGCCTATTTACCCTGTGGGTGGCCCAAGCAATATTGTGGCAGCCCTTTATCACTAAAGAGACAAGAGGAGCGATAGAGTTACAAGGAGGAATATTAGCTTCTGGTGAGTGTGTGCTTTGATTTTGCCACCCCTCCTTATAAGGAGGGATTAGTGCCCTAATATATTTATATTTTTATTTATATTCAAACACAGTATACGTAATATGATATTTTCACTAATTGCTTTAATGTATAAGTAAATTATAAAACAACATATGACACACAGCAAACATTGTTATTAGTATTAAATAATAATAATAATAATATTATTATTATTATTATTATCATCAGAATGTTTAAATTATTGTTAAAAGTAAGAATTCAGTTATATACTGTAAGTCTGTGATATACTTGAAGCCAGAATGAGAGAAAGTTTTCTCTCTCTCACTTCTTACAAGTAAGATTTTGCCAATGACATTGTTGTTATTTGAGTTTTGTATCCTTACCCACAGGAAAAGTGAACAGAACACCAGTTCTCTAAAAATAAGGGTAAATTAAATTAAAATACGATCAAGAATATGCAAAAAAAGAATTAAATTAATAATGAACACGTTAACAGATATATAATAAAGACTTAAAAATTTTGAGCCTTTCTTTGTATTGGAGAGGAACCTCATTTCAACAGGCCAATAATGATGCATTATTTAATGTGGCATAAGGAGTCCCTATTTATATGGAGGTGATCAAAGACATGTAGGAGTTGGGGGATTCATGTTGCATGCCCTTCCTAATGCCCCATGGTGGGATGTAATAAAAAATGTAAGTCAATAATAATCCAGGCATAAGTTGAAAGGAACTTTTCTAAAACCTGAAGCACTTATCATCATGTATCCAGCAATGAATTTTTAATAATCTGAAGATGATCCTAATAATATGTAGGGAGCTGTGGTAGCCCTGTGGTAGAGCGCACGGGTTGGAAAATGATAAGCCTGGCTAACGCAAGTTCAATCCTGCATTGAGGCATTAGGAAGGGCAACAGTTTTAATTCCCCAACTCCTACATATTAGTGTCCACCCCAATTTGAATGGGGACTGATTGCGACACATGAAACATAAGAAAAAATAAGAAATAATGTCTCTTGTGAATGTATATTGTTCAGATGTGATTATAACAACAGAAAAGGGTTTCTAACAAGTAAACCAGATGTGGCTGTTATGGCCTCATGGCAGAAGATCCTTGCCCCCTTACCCTGTGGAAGACCCAAGCAGGGTAGTGGGAGGGGGAAATTGTGGCAATCCTTTATCCTCATGAGAATAAAGAGGAATGATCAAGGTGATTTTGGCTTCTGGTGGATGTGTGTGCTCTGACTCAGTTCCCTTGCCTTACAGAGGGGATAGCAGGCACTATATGTATGTATGTAAAATCTAAAAAACAAAATCAGATGCCTATAATAATACATGAAAATTTTCTTCAACTAAAAAGGAAGTAAATAATGAACTTCTACTGTCCGGTTTATCGTTCTTTGCAGGTAGTACGAACTGCACAGGTACTTCAGTATTATTATTATTATTATTATTTTTATTGATATTATTACTACTACTATTATTGTTATTATTATTATTATTACTAGTATTATTATTATTATTATTATTATTATTACTACTGAATTAAAGGTAGGCCATGGTAGAGGAGAGAGAGGCATGTGATGGCTTCTCCAGTAAGGCCATGACATCCAGGAGAATAAGGTGTGTGCAAAATATAGAATAAGCTGGCACAAGGTGATATACAAGCTGCTTTGACAAATGCCAGCGAGTAAAATTAAGCTTCCACAAATTGGTGATACTAAACCTGGCTTAATTTTGTTCACCACGTAAGGTATGCATAGGGAACCGTGGTAGCTCAGGCATTAGTGTGTTTGACTCAGGAAATGACCACCCTGCGATTGAGCCCATCATGGGGAATTAGTAAGGGCTTCCAGCCTTAATCCCTCAATTCTAACCTTTGTCCACCCTCACATTGGGCATTTATAGTGGCAAATATAACGGTAAAATGACGTACAGTATGCATATAGTAAGTATGAGCGAATGTAAGAGGGGTGGTGGAGCCCGGAAACACACATTCACCACGATCCAAACATACCTCAACCGCTCCTTTTAGCTTCTTGGGGATGATGGGATGCCACATTTTACCCCCCTTCCACCCTGCTTGGGTCATTGACAAGGTATATTACAGTGAGGCCTGACAGCCACAGCTGGTTTACCCCCACCACTTCATCACATGGCAGCTCCCCTCATACCCGTCCATCACAGTTCACTGAGCTAGCAGGTGCGAGATATCTCTTTGGCCTGTGTCACTTTTACACAATCCTCCTCCACTCATTCCTATCTTTTGTGTGCCCTCTTCCCTGCTCCCATGACATTCCACGTGCATCCAATGCCCTTTTTATGCCATCCATCTATCTCATTCTAGGTTTTCCTCTTGGCCTTACTCCATCCACTTCTGCACTCCACACTCTCTTCGACAATTATTCTTCACTCATCCACTCCATGAGTCCAAACCGACACAATACTCTCTGATCTAACCTATCTGACAACTTTCTTTCTATACCCATTGTCTGCCTGACCTCCTCATTCCTTACTCTATCTATTCTAGATACAACAAGCATACTTCTCAAACACTTCATGTCCATTACATTCAACTTGTTCTTTTCAGCCTCTCTTGCATTCATATACAGGGGCTCTCGAGTTATAATGTTTCATGGTTACATACACATCTCCCATAAATTATTTTGCTTTTTTTTTCTTTATAATTTTTGGTCTATATTATGTCTCCCAAGCGAAAAACAAATTCTTTAGATGGCAAGAAAAGATAGTAAATTGTACAGAAAAGGGAAAAACTTTACTACTGCATTTGCAGTGGTGTTTATTTAGGTGTGTTCCAATTTCCACTGAAATTCAGGTCACATCACTTTTCTGGAACGGAACTCCAACGTAAACCGAGGATCCCCTGTATATATATATATATATATATATATATATATATATATATATATATATATATATATATATATATATATATATATATATATATAAAACTGTTTTATCTGTGCATATATGGTTTCATTTTAGACAATTATAGTATCATCACTGTTTCCAAATGATATATTAGGGTCATGTAGATATTATTATTTTTTTTTTATTAAGGTAATTGTATTTACAGTTTCTTCATGGGCACACACAGGAAATAATATTGTTGCCAGATGATTTGTTTAAGTCATGTAGAATTTTTTTTTTTTTTAATCACTCCAGTATGTAATATTGTAGGAAAATAATAGCATAAATAAAAGTCCATTGAGTAAGAAGAGGCATCCCCTACAGGTGATGGGCAGTACGAGCCAGCAGCAGACGAACGTCAATAGATCATCGCGAAATGGACAAAGGAGCGCAACGGGCATTGTAATAAGGTGTCCGGAGTGCCCCTTTACTTGCAGTCAACAAAACCTACTCGATACCCATCTTTGGACTCATATGGGACAAAAGACTTATTCATGCATGACCTGTTCCTTTTACTGTGCTAAAAAAGACACTTTAATATTACATCTCCGAACTCATTCTAGAGAGAAGAACTTTTTGTGTCCTTACTGTCCTCATCAAGCTTCGTCAAACAGTGACCTTAAAAAACATATACGCATTCATACAGGAGAAAAACCTTATTTCTGTCCTCACTGTCCCCATCAGGCATCTACAAGTAGCGATATTAAAAAACACGTTCGTATTCACACTGGCGAGAAACCATACGCATGTCCGTCTTGCTCGTTCAGGTGTAATCAGAGCGGTAGTCTCAAACTTCATCTCAGAAAACATTCAAGTACTGGAAATTCACTTTCCTCTTCAGGCATGAACAAGTAGTGATATTAACAGGACAGCCTTATCTGTGGGAGAGTGCAGTGTCAGGACGTGCTTTAGAACGGACATTTTCAATAAACTTTACAGTTTTACCAAAAGAGAACAAGAACTGAATTTGTAGTTATGAGATTTCCAATTTTCTGGAAAATGCATGAAATTCCTCAGTTTCTTTGCATATAAACTGCATCACAGAGAGAGAACGAAAGGAATGTTGGACTATTGGACTAAAATCTTTGACATATGACCTTGGAGATTTTGACATTTGTGTCTGCAACATACTAACCTTTCTATGTTTTATTAGACACTGAAGCCAATGCAAATACAGTACCATTTATGTAATAGGAAAAAGATGCCATAAATTACCAGATAACCATAGATTGAAATGGCAGCTTAACTGACGCCTATTATAATTAAAACATACCCATGAAATTAGAAAACATAATAACTGGCTTGGATGCACTTTGACATAAGGTGTTAGAAAGGGCATTCAGTCTTAGTTCCCCAGCTCCAACCTGTCTGTGTCCACAAAATTAGTGGGGCTTTAAGGCATAAAAAAAAAAAAAAATAATGTTCATACCGGTGAGAAACTAATTGCATGTCCTTGCCTGTATCAGTGTACTCCAATGGTAGTTTTAAACCTCATCTTGGAAAGCATTCAAGTAATGGAAATTCAGTTTCCTCTTTAGGCATCAATGAGAAACCATATGCTTTGTCCATCTTGCTCATTCTGACATAACCAGTGGTAGCCATAGACCTCATCTCAGAAAGCAATGTCGTCGTGGAAAATCATTGTCCTTATAGGCATCAACTAGTAGTGATATTAAAAAATGCTTTCATATTCATGCATGTCCTTTGTGCTTGTTCCGTCATAATGAGAGGTAATCTTAAGCTTTGTCTTAGAAAGCATTCTAGTGGAGGTAATTATAACTTCTCTTTACAAAGACTATGAAAAGCATATGTCCCCCCATTCCAAAAACGGTTAATGTTTAGCAGCAGGTAATTAATTAATGTTCATTTTCACCTGGCTTTTCCTCTTCTCTCCATCTATTCTCCTTCCTCATTTCTTCTCTTCTATCTTCTCTTCTTTCATTTTTCTATCCTTCTCTTGACCCACTCCCATCACGTAATTAATTAAGATTTAATTTCAAGTGGCGTCTCTTCTCTTCATCTTTTCCTCCTTGATTTCTTCTCTTCTGTGTTCACTTTTTTCCTTTTGCAATCCTCCTCTTCACCTATTCCCTTTGATCTGAAATAATCCCCCTCATGTATCCCTCCCCTGTTTCTTGTGTAACCTTTCTTATCTTTTTTAGAATTGAGAGAAGCTCATGGTACAGTATTTAGTTCTTATAAGTGTTGTACAGTATTTACATATAAATAAAATATTTTCTAGATATTTGTAGTTTTATCTTCATTTGACTGTATTTAACACTTTCCTTGCAAGCTGTCAATGTAATTAGTTACACATCAGTGAAGGGGAGGTGGCTGCCATGTCTCAGCAAAAAAATTATTGCGCTGTTCCCCTTGCTTCTAACATCCGTTGTAGATATCAACCTGGGGGGGTGGATGTGCCATGGTGGGCCTATAGGTGAGTTGATTTGGAACTGGAATAAATCTGTAAAAAGTAAGAGAAAACTTTATGGTGTTCTTAACTGGGTTAGTAGTCTCCCAAAACTTTTTAATAAGATGCTTCAATTTGATAGGAAGAGGAAAGTTTGGATAGGATAGTGAAGAAGGGAAAGTTGATGGTGCTACGTGAATGCGCTTGACTCCTAGGGCACCACCAGGGAGGAAAGGTACAAGGGGAGATAGGAAACTCTGAAGTGGTTAAAAATTGACTCAAAATATGGCATAAATTCTTCAGATACCAGATATCAATTTCCTCTTTACATCCACATAATTAATAATTATGATGACGTATACATCATACTCGCCATTAACCCCTTGAGCAGAATTTTCCACAGATGTCTGACTCGCAGGTAGAGCGAAAAAAAATATTTTACCAATATCTGATGAGTACTGTAGCAGAAGTACATCGCCTTATGATGGAGGAAGAGGTTTTTATTTTCTCATACTTTTTTTCCATTTGCAGTAATTATATCACCTCCAGCTTGCTGGATGGGTCTCAGGGCTTGTTTTATTTAGCTTCCTTTGGGTTCTCTCAGATTTCCAGTTCGTAGTTATTCCATGATGAAGACTGTATTGTTGCTCAGAATGACTTTTTGGGCTAAAGTTTTTCTTTTTATGCTTTAGTTATGAAATTTGAAAACTTCACTATAATGAACGTGCTAAAGGGAACCTGTCAATACTGTACTTAAGCTTTTAGAGTATATAATGTGGAGCTAAACCATTGAAGATCCTCCTCTGAAATCTGACCCAACAGAGGACAGAGATGATTCAAATCTCATTGTGATTCTACGTAGCATACTAAGTTATAAGAGAATGACGGCAGTAGATTCTTGTGTTTTGAGTAGGGAGTAGTTTCCATTGTGTGAGATACTCAGACATACTGAAGTCGTCTGTCCTTCGGTGTTCGAACATGAGTTTCATCCAACCTGCATTGGTTGTAACGTTCGGGAGTGTGAGAAGAGTCTTAGTCAAAACTGGAACAATTTCTGGCAGTGGCTTGCATGGTGTTTTCAGGCAGACTTTGGCTGAAAGCAGAATTGTTCTGGTGCTTCTTTCAGAGTTTCGTGAGAGCTTCTGATGCTCTCGTTTATGTCTCTCAAACATAGATTGATAGATATATAGATAACTTTATTGTCAAATTGCAGTACACTAAGTATACAAAATGAAATTTTTTGTGGCACTGAGACCCCTATTACAATCAAGATAAAGATAATATAAGATGGTATAAAAACATGGCCCACACAAACATATAGGCTACATACATGTACATACACATTTACATATACATATCCACATACCTACCCAATTACACACACACACCAATATACAAACATGCACACCCATACACACACACACATTATACATATGCCCAAACTGCTACATTAAGATATCCATCACCTTAAAAACCGATCCATCACAGTGATGTAATGGCTTATCTCATGTGTACCACTTTTAAATTGTTAAAAAGTAAAATACTCTTTAGAATGAAGGATTTTTTATATCTATTTGTACGCTGTGCCGGCAATGCTAGCCTTCTTCCAAACCTTAAAAAAGTGTAACAGTTGTGCAGTGGATGGGTTTGATCCTGCATAATCTTTTCTACTTGTTTTATTACTCCTTCCTGATAGTGTCTAGTGGTTCAGTAACTGCCCCTAATTTCCGGCTCTTTTTAACAATTATTAAAAGCCTATTTTTGTCTTTGCATGTCAATTTTCCATACCAGGTGGTTAATGAGAAATTGATTACATTTCTGTAGCCTTATAAATAGTTGTAATATCTCTCAGCTTTACCTCATTTAAGTTACAAGTGATTTACCAGTACCCTAATTCCAGAACAACAGTAGAGTTTTCAATATGTGATGACCCATTTCTAAAGTAATATACTCTATTTTTACCCTCATTCCAATCTCTGGTAATTAACTTTTATCCTAATTCCAGACCAATGGTAGAATTCCTAATATGTGATGACCCATTTCTAAATTGTGATGTGCTCTATATTGCTCTCATTCCAGTTCCTAATAATTAACTTTTATCCTGATTCTAGACCAATAGTAGAGCTCCTTATATGTGATGACCCATTTTTTAATTGTAATGTACTCTGTATTTCTCTCATTCCAGATTTTAATTTTCATCCTGATTCCAGACCAGCAGTAGAGTTGTGATAACCCATTACTAATTTGCAATATACTCCATATTTCTCTCCTTCCAGATTTTGGTAATTAACTTCCATCCTGATTCCTGACCAATGGTAGAGTTCCTAGTTTGTGATGACCCATACCTAACTTGTAATGATATCTATATTTCTCTTTACCCAGTTTCTGGTAATTAACTTTTATCCTGATTCCAGACCAACAGTAGAATTCCTACGAGATGAAAACCCTTTTTATAACCATTGTGTCGTCCATTTGTATCTGTCCACATTCTGGACACTCACTTCCATCCTGAATCCTGACCAAAAATATGTTCAGAGAACGTAATCTCTTGAGAAATGTATCACTAGCACTTGCATATTTTCTAGAGGATAAGTCTGGCACTTAAAGGACCCTAGAGATATGTTGTCCCCGTGTGTCTAGTCCTGTATGCATTCCCAAATATTCAAATGGATATTCTGCTCTATCTCTTGGACAAACTTGATAGTATTCTTGGTATCAAGACCTTTCTCATAAACTTATCACTTTGGTGTGGTGTAGGATATACTCACATTTTGTAATGAAGACATAAAGATCTGAACATTTATATAGACAGTAATTACCTATTATTCAAGGAACAGTTTGATTTATTCTATCTTCTTCCCACCCTGTGCTATCATTTGCTTTTCCAAGTATTTACAGTGCAGCCGTCAGATTGAATATTATTATTATTATTATTATTATTATTATTATTATTATTATTATTCAGTAAATATTCCAAATTCCCTCTCTTTTTAACAACCTCTGTAATACAATTGACTGTGGAGTTCTAGTCTAGAGTTCCCAGGTTCAATTTCTGACAAGGAAGGTAGATTTTTATTATTATTATTGTAAGCCAAGCAACAAGCCCAGCTGGAAAAAGTTAAAGACTATAAACCAAATGGCTCCATCAGAGGAAGCGACTTGTTGAGGAAGAGGAAAGAATGATAGAAAAAACATAAAAATATATAAAACTCAGTATTGCAACACTGGCATTATTCCACTCATACACTCAGCTCTTGGAACAACGCGAGGATAGGTTCTCAGAAGTGACGTGTATTGTAAAATTCACGTAATGTAACCAGTCATTTACCATAAGAAACAATGATAATAAGCATATATACATTCCACAACCGTACGTAAACACACTATGCCAAAAATAAAAGATAAGTAAAACATATTTTATAAGTACATAACAAAGCAGAAAGACCTGTAGTTATTTATATTAACATGCAAATAGTGTAGAGTATAAAAGATACCTGTATACAGATTTACAAATAAATACTTTACAGCAAAAAAAGTTAACTAACCCTGAGAACGATCCCTTATCTGGAAACGTAAACAAAGATGATGTTAGCGGTAGGAGAAGGGGGAGGAGACTTAAGCAGTAAGAGAGGGAGGGGAAGGGGGAGAGCAAACCACTGGTTGTTGTTGGGGTTAATACTGGGTGAAGAGTGACTGAAGCACATGGCAGCATGGTGGGAAACTGCCTCAGAGGCCGGCCCTTAGTTACTAAACAACCATATTTTTCGCTTTTTCTCACGCTCAAGCGCGTAGCTCACACATTTCATAATTTTTACTATTATTTTTTGAAGGCGTTATTCCAATTTCACGTATTATAGCAACGCGTAATATGCGAGTTGAGTTTCTTTCTAAAAATCAGCATCAAAATAAGCTTTATCAAAATTTATTTGTGCCTATCTTAATATTCTGCATATCTAAGCTGAAGAACGCTGCTTGTTCCGGTACCCTTGAATCTTTATATTATAAACAAAGTTATGAAGTTTTGGAAGTACTGTATCTTGGAAAAAAAAAGTTATGCCATTTTGCCTTGGAAAGGGTTGTGGTAAAGTATACCCTATAATGATGAACAGATATCCAGTTAAATTATCAAGTTCTTGAGTTTTTTATTTTATTTAGCTATTAAGGTTAGTTCAAGTTCAGTGTTTTATAGTTTGCATAAATAGATTAATTTTAAAACTTAGTTTTGAGTCTTAAAGTGCTGTAAAGACACCATCCCCAACAGGTGATGGACGGTGCGGGAGACGTGACGACTGACAGTGGGAAAATGATTGAAAGCGGTTTCAGTAGCACTTCAATAAGATACAGATGCCCCCAAAGACCTTCCAGAATGCAGCCTGGGCATCTGGAATCCCACCTATGGAAAAAGGCCGGACAAAACGTCTTTTTTTGTCCACACTGCAATTACACCTGCATTCAGAGAGATCAACTGAAACAGCATCTTCGAATACGCCATGGTGAGAAACGCAATTCGTGTCCACACTGTCCTCATCAAGCATCGACCAAAAGTGACTTGAAGAAACATATACGTACCCATACTGGGGAGAAGCCATATTCTTGTCCAGCCTGTTCACACACAGCAGCGACGAGCAGTGACCTCAGAAAACACATACGTATTCACACGGGGGAAAAACCTTACTCGTGTCCTCACTGTTCGTATCGGTGCAATCAAAACAGCAATCTGAAGATTCACCTACGAACTCATAGCACTAATGTCCTTTTTCAGTACTAATAAAAAAAATTACCTTGAAAAACACATGACAGATCACTTTAGAGATATAAGTGGACAAGTACTTTCAGATTTGTTAGTTACTTCTTCTGAGTATTTTAATCACAGAAAGATAAAACAAAATATAATCTTAAAAAACGTGATGGATCACGTTAGAGATTAAGTAGACAAATACTTACTTACTGGGTCATTAGTTTTTCTGTGTATTTTAATTACATAAAGATACAAAAATAACCTTCAAAAACATGCGACAGATCACTTCAGAGATTAAGTGGACAAATACTTACAGGCTTGTTAGTTTTTTATGAGTATTTTAATTACAGAAAGATATAAAAATTACCTTAAAAAACATGTGATGGAGCATTATTTTTTCTGAGTATCTTAATCACAGAAAGATAAAAAAAAAGTGACCTTCAAAAACGTGATGGATCACATTAGAGATTAAGTAGACAAATACTTACTTAGTGGGTCATTAGTTTTTTTGGGTAATTTAATTACATAAAGATACAAAAATGACCTTCAAAAACATGCGACAGATCACTTCAGAGATTAAGTGGACAAATATTTACAGGCTTGTTAGTTTTTTATGAGTATTTTGATTACAGAAAGATATAAAAATTACCTTAAAAAACATGTGATAGAGCACTTTAGCGAATAAGTGAAGAAGTACATACCAACTGGTTATTTAAGTGGCCAAGAAGTTACTGGCTCATTAGTTTATTCTGAGTATTTTATATACAGAAAGATACCAAAACGACTTTCAGAAAAACTGGTTTGATCATTTAAGGAATGAAGTGAACATGTCCTTTCCAACTGGTTAATTAAGTGACCAAATACTTACTGTCTCGTTAGTTATTTTTTTTATCTGAGTATTAATATTACAGAAAGTTATTCATGTTATTCAGATTTCAAGTTTTCTTTAAAGGGTTTCAACTGATGTATAAAAACATTCTGCTCTTATTTCATTATCATATGCTAAATATATAGAAAAGAACAATAATTTATCACGAATTATCCGTAGATATGGTTCCAAAATTTTATTTAAAAAGAAATCTTTATTATAAAGGGAAATTTATCTCAGCAATGATATTTATTGCAATGCAAAAAGCTATTTCAGTACTTGTTATGAAAATGACTGCTTTAAAATATAAACCTAAGGAATACAGCAATAAGTCCCCATGAGACTGGCTTCATATGAGTGAATCAAAAGTTTTTGGATGGGTTACATATGGGAATTAAAAGTATTGTTGTGTTAATCTTTGTAAATTGTGCCATTTCATTACCATGAGTAAGAAATAAAGAAATAACAAAGTGCACGAAATAATGAATCAAGTGTTTAAAGACAGCGTAAGAAAGGAATAGGCAGTGTATATTAAAAAAGATGAAACACAGCATCAAGTCATGTTTTCCGTTTTTTTCCGTTTTTTGGTGAAGGAAGGGTAATGAAGAATTTAACGTAAATTTACTCTCATAGTTGATGGATGTGGTTAAAGGGAACACAAGGGTGTGAGGTGCGAAGGCAATGGATGCAGGGGATAATGCAGTATGGCGATATGGTGAAAGGGGCGAGACTGAGATGGTTTGGGTATGTGCTGAGGAGGGATGAGGGGTATGTTGGGAGAAGGATACTGAGGATGGAGATGCCAGGAAGAAGGGGGAAAGGTAGGCCAAAGAGTAGGTATATGAATACAGTAAGGGAAGATGTGTGGTGTGACGGAGGAGGATGCATGTGATAAGGTGACATGGAGACAAGTGTTCTGCTGTGGCAATCTTTGATGGGAGAAGCAAAAAGATTTAGTGACTGATATGACGGATGTTTACGAACAATGAATATGTCACTAAACCACCTTAGCTGCTGATACTGAAGTGAAGTCATCGTTTAAAAATTGTTTGAGATTTCTGGCAATTTTCGCTGTTGCACTTAGTATATGTATTAGAAGTGGATATTTTGGTTTAGCTAGTATAAAATAAGAATATTTTTATAGATTTACCACAATAACATCTCTTTAATGATGTCTCAAGGAGCCAATGGATTTGTTGCAATGTTACAATGGCTGTAGTCACCCTTGTAAGGGGGATGGCTGAAAGAAAGCACACTCATTCAACAGAAGCAAAATATGCCTTGAACACTCGTATCGGCTCTTTAGGGGTAATGGGCTGCCACAATTCCCTCCTACCGCCCTGCTTGGATCATCCACAGGGTAAATGGGAAAGGATATTCTGGTTTATGGCCTGACAGCCACAGCTGCCATATTTCGGCACCCTCTTAAATCAATATGATTGTCACTTGTACTGTTTAATATGCCATTAATTGCAAATATTTTCATGCACAATCACTGTACTTACTATTCGTCAAGTAAAATGAATCTGGGTATGCACCCCTGAATTCACAACAGCAATAAACCCTGTGCATGTCCGCTCTGCCTTATCAGATTGCGGTCAGTAAGCATACAAACCAACATATGAAGACACATACCTGTAAGAAAATATAGAAAAAATGTAGAAGAAAAAAAGGGACCACTGTAGTGCAGTGATTAGAGTGCTTATCTTGAGAAGTGATAAACCCAAGTTCAAGGACATTCTGGGCGTTAGGAAGAGCCTCCAGCCTTAATGCCACAGCTCCATTGTGTATCCCATCCTCGTATTGGGTATTAATAGTGACATAAAATGCCAAACAATTTGCAAGATATAGCCTATGATGTCTATTTAAACCAACATATAAAACAAAATGTTCATTTCTACTTGTCAATATTTAAGAATATACCCTAAAATGACAAGACACTACAGTCAATATGCTGATGCTATACTTTTATAAGTTACTGGTTACACTATGGTTTGGGGACATGGTGAGAGAGACGAGGCTGAGATATTTTGGGTAGGTTCTTAGGAAGGATGAGGGATATTTTGGGAGAAGTTGGCTGAGGACAGAGTTGTCAGAGAGAAGGAAAGGGAAGGATGCAGTTCAAAGAGGAGGTTCATGGATGTGGTGAGGGAAAACATGCGGGTGGGTGGTGTGACAGAGGAAAATGCAGGGAATAGACCAATATGGAGAGGTTAGACTGCCAGGCAGGAGGGGGAGAGTTAGGCTAAAGAGGAGGTTTATGGATGTGGTAAGGGAGAACATGTGGGTGTATGGTGTGACAGAGGAAGATGCATGGAATAGGGCAATATGGAGAGGCAAGACTTGAGATGATTTGAGGAGGGATGAGGGATATGTTGGGAGAAGGATGCTGAGGATGGACCTGCCAGGCAGGAGGGGGAGAGTTAGGCCAAGGTGGAGGTTTATGGATGTAGTGAGAGAGGAAAAAGCATTGATTCATGTATGGTAATATGACAACAGATGCCAGATATTGATTTCCACTTTACTACTGCCAGAGGGAATGGCACGCTGATTTGAATTTTGCGTGTTCAAATGCGGGATGTTTGCAGCTTACTTCCTGAAAGAATATGTCCATAAGCACTACATTCACAGATAAAGGGCTAATCTTAGCAATGGCCGATAAATACTTGTATCATAAGAGCAGACTAAAATGTATAAGGAAGGGAGAGCATGTTAGTTCTATCCTCCCTGGAATTTGGATTTCTGACTAGGTCTAAATGAAGATATCTGAGATGGAAGAGAGAGATGTGGATGCATGGAGTAGAGCAAGGGAGGATTAGGAAAAAGAAAGGGTGAAAATGGAAGGAATAGATAAAGAGAACTGTTGGTAGAGAAAAAAGAGCAATAGGAAAAGAGAGAGAAATTGAGGGATGGTCAAAATATAGGAAACGGGAACATGGATGGATGGAACAAGGGAGGGCATAGGAGAAAAAAGTTGGAGGGCAAACCGAGAGGAGACATAACAAGGAAAGGGTGAGGATGGCAGCAGCTTCTGTTTTTTTTTTCAGTTGTGGCCACCTTTTTTATTTAAACAGAACAAGTTGGAAAGAAAAATATATGTCCCATATCAGAAACAATCCAAGTGGCTCTGAACGTCTTAGCATATGGAAATTGGTTTTTCATACGCTGTGCACTTTAAATACTCAAATTCTAAAAAGCAAAGTAATGATTCGTATATATTTGGTATGATAATATAATGATAATCATCGTATTATGTGTTACTTCTAGTCCCCATTATGGGAGTGAACACAGACAGGGTAGCTGGGGAATTTAGGCTGGATACCCTTCTAACGCCCCATGATGGGCTCAATCGTGGGTCTTTCAACTCCCGAGTCAAGTATTCTAAACACACAGCCACCATGGTCCCCGGTTGATATGATACTGTATTGGATATATATTTTAAACTTTATAATTACCTTGTCTTTATCTGAACAAGTGCTTCAGGATGATATCCCTCTGGTGATACAAAACTCATAGTCATGTCCAGTATATTTTTCTTAAGGATTGTTTCACTGATGTTGGTTCCATCAGCCTCTTCAGCACTAATATTGTTTCTCTCTACCAGACAGCATTGTAGCAAGAGTGGTGTCTTGCAGATGACTCAGTGATATAGACTTAGAGGAATACTAGTGTCCATTTGGATATGAAACGAAACAAAACCAATTAATCGACACTAGATATGTCACCTGTACATCACCGTTCTCACTACTATCTTATCTGGTAGCTGAAGAAACTGATGGAACGGACATCATTGGAACGTCCCTTAAAAGAAATCTTGGAATTGAGTAAGAGTCCCGTATTATTATTTATTGATCCTAAGTAACAAAGACATCTTCTACAGGTAGGGTTTGCCCAGGAGGCCTACCACGAGGCCCATTTACCTATGAATGAAGGATTCCTACAACATGAAAGGACTACCTTTGCAGCTCCAAAGCTACATCAATGCGACCTTTGTGGCTTCGCTTCAGGGCGAAAGAGCATTCTGGCCAGACACATGAAATCTCACACTGGAGAAAAGCCGTTCGCTTGTCAACTTTGCTCCCTTCTTTTTTTTCTTTTTATGAGTGACACCGGGACAGGCAGAAACTGTCCTCATCAATAAAGGCCCGGGCACGAGAAAATACCAAGACAAAGGAAAAGAAAAAGGTTAAAGACAAGGCAGAGATGAGGTAATGTCACACAAAGGAAAACCACAGACAGAAAAAACCAGTCAAAGTACAGAAGACCCAGAGATATGGAGGACTATGCTCTGAGATGACGACAGATCTGCTTTTCGAAGGATGAAAGGTCATAAGAATTAGGAAAGACAGAAGGAGGAAGAGAGTTCCAGAGTCTGGAGGTAGATGGGAAGAAGCAGTCGCTGTACTGACCAATCCGCGAGCTACAAACCTCCACACAGTACCAGTGAGATAAGGCTGCTTGGCGAGTGTTACGTGGCCTCAGCAGTGGGGGAGGGATGCAACTCACCAACTCATCAGAGCTGCTATGGAAGTAGTAACGATAGAAAATCGAAAGGGAAGATACCTTACAGCGAAGAGAGAGAGAATCCAGATTAGAAGTAAGAGAGGGATCATTAATGAGCCTGACTGCCTTAGATTCAACACTATCAAGAAGATAAGTAAAGGAAGAAGCACCCCAGATGTGTGAGCAATATTCTAAGCAGGGACAGATAAGACCTCTGTAAATTTTAAGTAGCTGCAAAGAGGAAAAGTAATGATGAAAATGAAACAAAACCCCCAATTTTTTGGATGAAGATTTAGAAATTTGGATTATATGATTCCTCCAAGACAAGTTAGAGGCTATATGGATTCCTAATATGTTGATAGAGTTAAGAGGGTAAATTTCATTAGTTTTCGAAGACAATAGGGTGATCAGGAGGAGAAGAAGATAAAGAGATAGCCAGAAACTGTCTTGGAGGTATTGAATTCAACTAAATTTTGAGTGCCCCTCTCAGATACTCTCTGCAAATTGGAGTTAAGAGTAGAAGAAAGAGTGATACTAGATTGATTACGAGTAACAAATGAAGGTTGTAAAGAAAAGGCAGAGGAAAAGTGAAGGGTAGAATCATCAGCAAAGGCATGAAGAAGAGAGGAAGACGGGATTGAAAAAGATAATTGATGAAGAGAAGGAACAGAGTAGGTGAAAGAACAGAGCCCTGTGGAACACCACTGGTAACAGAGAAAGGGCTAGATGTCATGCCATCAACAAATACAGATATAAAACGGTCAGTAAGAAAACTGGAAGTCAGAGAACAGAAAGAAGGGGTAAAGCCATAGGCAGGGAGTTTGGCCAACAGAGCCTTGTGCCAGACTCTGTCAAAAGCCTTAGAGATATCAAGGGCAAAAACAAAGGATTCCCCATAGTTCCTGAGAGAAGATGACCATACATGAGTAAGATAGGACAGGAGATCACCAGTAGATCTTACTGGTGATCGGAGATACGTGAGTTAGATTCAAGGCGTTTCAAGAAGTGAGAATTGAGCAAAGTTTCGAAAACTTTAGCAATAGAGGAGGTTAGGGCAATAGGTTGGTAGTTAGAAGGAATAGAGCGGTCACCCTTCTCAGGAACAGGTTGAACTAGAGCATGCTTCCAAGATGAAGGATAGATTCTGGTTTGCAGAATGAGGTGAAAAAGACGGCAAAGCACGGGAGCCAGTTCATCTGCAAACTCCTTAAGGAACTCTGCAGGGATATCATCGGGACCAGATGCCTTGTTCGTCTTTAGCGAGCGAAGAACCTTATGAACTTTGCATGAAGAAAGGATAAGGGAGGGCATAGGGTTAGAGAGGGGTAAAGACTGAGGAACAGGTGGCTGGAATCGTTTATAGAAGAGTTGGCAGAAAAATGTGAGCCAAAGAGAGTGGCTTTGTCAGTGGAAGAGCAAGCTATAGAACTATCAGAACGAATGAGAGGGGGAAAGCTTGAGTTACAGAAGTTTTTGGAGAGGTTTTTGGCTAAGGACCAGAAGCATTCGTCAGTGGGAGAGGAGTTAAGGTCATCAACTTTCCTTCTTATAAAGGAAGCCTTAGACCTACAAATTTGAGCAGTACAGCGATTCCTAGCTATAATAAAAGCAGAGCGAGTTAAATTGGAAGGAGAGGCTTAGTAAGATCGGTGAGCCCGATTCCTAGCCTGGATAGCCATGGAGCAGGCATGGTCAAACCAAGGTTTAAGGGGGAGTTTTATTAGAAAAGGGGATGTATGCCTCCATTCCCGCGGTCATGATCTCGGCAACTTTTAGAGCTACCTGATCAGGGTTGCGGGACCGAAAGCAGTAGTCATCCCATGGGAAGTCAAAGAGAAAGTTACGTAAATTTATATGTTGGGTACGCTCGAAGTGCCAAAGGCGGCACTGAGTAGGAGGGATTGGTGGTGGGGGAACGAAAATGGAAGAGACTGAGATCATAGAGTGGTCAGATTTACCAAGGGGGGAAAGCACAGAATAAGAGTAGCTTGAAGGGTTATAAGTAAAAAATAGGTCAAGAGTGTTTGCAGCATGTTCGTGATGATCAGGAACGCTAGTAGGATGTTTGAAAATTTGCTCCAGATCGTGAGTAATAGAGAAAGCAAGGGCCTCGCTTCCTCCCACATCAGTGTGAGAAGAATGAAGCCACTCACTGTGGTGTACATTGAAGTCTCCAATGTAGAGAACTTCGGCATGTGGGTGAGAAGATAGCAAGGACTCATGGCACGAGGACAGATATTCAAAGAAAGACACAAACTCGGTGGAGTTTGGACAGCAGTAGCAGAAGCAAAGGAAGATAGTGGTAGTGAAGAGATAGACTTTTAGCCAGAGAACATCAAAGTCAGGAGATTCAAGGTCCATGAGCCTCACAGTAGGAGTGTTAATGTTGCAGTATGCACAGACCCCACCTTTCGAATGAAAATGAGTATACAGATTATAGTGAGAGATTTGAAATGGGTCAGTGGAAGCATGTGTAGACAGTTGGGTTTCAGATTGGAAGAGGAGGTTAGGGAGGAAAGTGCCTAATTGCTGTTCCACAGACGAAAGATTAGAGTTCAGCCCACGAATGTTAGAATAGTGAAGATTGAAAGAGGCAGATCTATTGGGAGGTGTAAGGTTAAGGACAGAACTATTACTACCACCAGGTGTGGCTGCCCTCAAGCCAATAGTGGAGTCAACACGATCCCCGGAGATTCCTCGCACCCCTCTTTGCCGGGTACTGGGGGCCATTAGCTGTGGACCTTCCATAAATAATTAAACATGTGTGGAAAAAGAAAGAAAAAGAGACAGATGTAGGGAATATTGTGACTTGTCAAATGTAATTGAATAGCAAGAGATGTGTAATGAATACGCCAAATTATTCAATGTAGATGTAGGCATGAGGTTGAGTCTTTGTTGTTGTTTTGTAAGGACAGTCTTTGTTGTTGAGGAGGTTAGGGAGGAAAGTGCCCAAGTGCTGTTCCACAGACGAAAGATTAGAGTTCAGCCCACGAATGTTAGAACAGTGAAAAGTGAAAGAAGCAGATCTATTGGGAGGTGCAAGGTTAAGGGAAGAACCATTACTACCACCAAGCGTGTCTGCCCTCAAGCCAATAGTGGAGTCAACACGATCCCCGGAGATTCCTCGCACCCCTCTATGCCGGGTACTGGGGGCCATTAGCTGCGGACCTTCCATAAATAATAAAAAATGTGAGGAAAAAGAAAGAAAAAGAGACATGTGGGGAATGTTGTGACTTGTCAAGTGTAATGGAATAGCAAGAGATGTGTAATGAATACGCCAGAATATTCAGTGTAGATGTTGGCATGAGGAAAGAACCGTCCTGAAGGAAGACTCAACCTGAAACTGTCTGGGCCTGTCCTAGTTGCATCCTAATACCTTCAGTCGTAGTCTTTCAACGGGCGGCTGGTGCCATGGCCAACCTACTAATCATAATATTGAAAAGTGGAATTTAAGAAAGCACATGTACATGCACACAGGAGAGAAGCTGCCCACAGTGTCCTTACAAAACAACAACAAAGAGCTATCTTAAAACACACATGAGAATTCACACTGGCGAGAGATCTTATACCTGCTCGTACTGTCACTATCAAACTATTGATAAAGGCAATTTGAACGAGCATATGGTCAAGCATTTATTTTAAGTTAGTGTTTGTTTGCTGCTTTGTGTGTCAGTCCCTGTTTGAATTAAGGTGGACCAGGACAGGTCAAAGCTTGGGAATTAAAGCTGGATGCCCTTCTTAATACCCTGCAGTGGACTTATTCATGGGTCTCACTGAATTGAATGCTCTAGCTGCTGCACTACTGCGGTCCCTTTATGCACTAAATTAATGGGCAGGAATAGTAGATAAAGCATAGACTTAGATAACAGAAAAAGCATAAACCATGATAGCTTAAGTATAAACAAAATTAACAATCAAAAGGAGGCTTTCTAAATGTGCGTGAAAGTTAGAGAAATTAGGAAATTACCATAAGCAAGTACAATTCAAGAAGTATGCATAACAGTCCATAATTCTTGTAGACAAATGGGGTAGCTCAGTAGTGGAACTGCATCTCAGAAAGTGACTAACGAGAGTTTGAAGCAAGAGTGACTGACTATACCAAATCCTTACTTTTTTTTCTACATTTTATGTGCCACTATTAGGCTCCATTATGGGGGTGTCCACATGCAGATCAAAGCTGAGGAATTAAGGCTGCGTGCCCTTTCTATCACTCTGCCATGAGTTTGAACGTAGGTCTGTCAACTCTCTAGTCGTGTGTTCTAATCAATGTGCTATGTGGTTCCTACCATATTAATACTGTACTGTCAAACAGTTAAACATTTCTTGCTGTCCTAATGAAAAAAAAAACTATTCTGAATGTAAGGGAGATCAACTAGATGAACATTAATTGTTATAACACAAACTAGTAATTACATAATATGCTGAGAATCACAAAAGGAACATAAACCGCTGAACTATCTATATGTTAACAAATAGAGCAGGGAATATGCAATGCATTGATATAAGTATCATTGAGTGTAAAAATGGAACCGACCAGAAGATGAAGAGTTACGAGCATAGGGCTCTTTATCTTAAACACAATTAGGTAATTACATCTGAGTAAATGAAATGGTTTGCCACAATCGAAATACTGACTGTTATCACATTGAAATGAAATATGGATATTTTCAATAAAAAAGACTTATGTGAAGTTGTATTAATATGATTTGTATTATTCATTGTATATAGAACAAATAACTGTTACATTGATACAAAAAATATATAAAATGTATATAAAATGATTCAGAATTGCATCATAAAATAGACTTTGAAAAATTCTTATGCCCAAGATTTATTTTATCTATTTCTTACTAAGATATTGAGTATTAATATATATATATATATATATATATATATATATATATATATATATATATATATATATATATATATATATATATATATATATATATATATATATATATATATATATATATACAGTAATCCCTCATTTAGCAGGGATTCGATTCCGGGACAGGCCGCGATAGATGAAAAACCGCGAAGTAGGAGCACCATTAATTTTTTTTTAAATTTTTTTAAATGATTGTGACATAAGGACGGGCCAAAATATAATAAAATAAAACAGACTTTATTGGGCCTGGGCATAAAGAATACATAAAGTAAAGAGAAACAGAGATGGAGAGTGTAATGACCTGTCAGATGTGAAAGGATTATAAAAGATATGTAATGAATATCCAATTCTCTGCTGGGTTTTAATATACCTCTGCATTATTTTCATGATGTCTATTCCAAAAATTCTCCTTAGATATTATTATTATTATTATTATTATTATTATTATTATTATTATTATTGGCAACAATAATTTTCCTTTGATGATGATTGTGGAAATTATTATGATGATGATGATTATTATTATTATTATTATTATTATTATTATTATTATTATTACGAATTTTGTCATTAAACCATTATTATTACAATAAATAATTAGTTTTGGTTGAATGAACAAGAGTTAATTAAAAATGTTTCTCTCTCTCTCTCTCTCTCTCTCTCTCTCTATATATATATATATATATATATATATATATATATATATTTTGATTTTGTGCTTTGCAAATTTCATTTGTTTTATTTTGACATTTTACATTGTAATTTGTAATTAGATTAATTATCATGTAATAGCCATTTTTGATGGAATAAAGTTTTTGAATTTGACTCTCTCTCTCTCTCTCTCTCTGTCTCTCTCGCTCTCTCTCTGGCAAACAGCAAACAAAATTTCTATATAATATTGTCAGAGAAATAGCGTGTTGAGTATATATATATATATATATATATATATATATATATATATATATATATATATATATATATATATATATATATATATATATATATATATATATATATATATATATACATACACAGTGATCCTTCGCTCTATCGCGATTCTTCTCTCGCGAATTTGCTGTATCGCGATTTTTTTTTGGCATTTTATTTTTTTTTGTGAGTATATTCAAAAATATTAAAATATTCAAAAAATAAAAATTTTCAGTATTTTCATTTTTTTATTGAAAAAAAAATTCTTTATTTTATTGATAAAAAAAATTATTTCCCAGCCTACGAATAATAAAACAGTAAGAAATAGTAAAAAAACACAAATTTCAACATGTAACTCTGCACCATAGAAAGTACGATACCGGTATCAGCGTTTCGGAAAACACAAAGGGTCGCACCTACGTGAGCTAGCATATATTAAAATTTCCAGTAGTTTCATGATTTTATTGATAAAAAAAAACTATTTCTTAGCCTAAGAATAATAAAACAGTAAAAAATAGTAAAAAACGTAAATACTAACAGTATTGCACCATGTAAAATACGATACCGGTATCAGCGTTTCGGAAAACAAAAAGGGTCGTACCTACGTGAGCTAGTACATATTGAAATATTCTTTATTTAATTGATAAAACAAGTATTTCCTAGCCTAAGAGCAATAAAACAGTAAAAAATAGTAAAAAACAAATTTAGATATATAACTCACAGTATTGCATCATGTGAAATACTGTCGGATAGCGTACAATGTATTGGGGTCGCACCAACGTGAGCTAGCATATATTAAAATTTCCAGTAGTTTCATGATTTTATTGATAAAAAAACGTATTTCTTACCCTATGAATAATAAAACAGTAAAAAATAGTAAAAAACATAAATGCTAACAGTGTTGCACCATGTAAAATATGATACCGGTATCAGCGTTTCGGACAAAGGCTCGCACCTACGTGAGATAGTTCCTGGAATGCTATTGGCTGAAAGAGTGGGAGACGACGAATCACAGAATTGTTTTTCTGTATGTTCTGTATCATGGGGTCTGATTGGCTTTTTCATTGAAGTTTGGTTCTCCCACCATCTTCCATTGTCTCTCCTCACTCGTTCAGTCTAACTCACGTGTGCGCCGTTCATGTTGTGCTTATTAATACGTTTTGCTTGTGATTTTTTTACTCGCGTATATCAACCTTAGCAATGCCTCCCAAGCATCCTTCATCTTCTAAGGCTTCTGGTAGTGAGCCTAAGTGGTAAAGGAAGATGTTAACCATAACAGATAAGGTGAAACTTAGATATACTGAAAGAAGGAAAAAGGTTTACGGATGTCGGCCGCTATTTTGGCCTCAATGAATAACAGCCGTAAAGCTGTTGTTGGCTGCGGAATAATTTCCTCTTGAGTCTACAAACGTCATTACCACCTCATTAACGGTAAGTTTACCTATCACGTACATATAAATTTACTTTGCATGCTGTTATTTATAAAGTAAAGGGTGGTTTTTTAACAGTACAGGGAGGGTTTATACAGTAAACGTAAAAATAATTGTAAAATACCTATGTACATGAATATATCATGTCATTACCACCTCATTCACAGTAAGTTTATCTATCATTTTCATATAAATTTACGCTTGCATGCTGTTATTTATGAAGTAAAGGGTGGTTTGTTAACAGTACAGGGAGGGTTTATGCAGTTTATACAGTGTAAATGTAAAAATAAATTAAAATATCTATGCACATATAGGGTGATCCTACTTCGCGAAAATTCCTCTATCGCGCTGGGTCACGGAACCTAACCTTCGCGATAAACGAAGGATCACTGTATATATACAGTGTTCCCCCCCATACTGCGGTAGTTCGGTTCCGGGACCCGGCGCAAACCAGGAAATCCGCGGAGTAGGATCAGCCTATATGTACATAGATATTTTAATATATTTTTACGTTTACACTGTATAAACCCTCCCTGTACTGTTAAAAAAACACCCTTTACATTATAAATAACAGCAAGCAACGTATTTTTTTATGAACGTGATAGGAAAACTTACCGTGAATGAGGTGATGATGACTTGACATACATAAGTTGAAAGACTACGACTGAAGGTATTAGGATGCAACTAGGACTGGTCCAGACAGTTCCAGGTTGAATCTTCCTTCTGGACAGTTCTTTCCTCATGCCTACATTTACACTGAATATTCTGGCATATTTATTACACATCTCTTGCTATTCCATTACATTTGACAAGTCACAACATTCTGCACATCTGTCTCTTTTACTTTCCTTTTCCTCACATTTTGTCATTATTTATGGAAGGTTCACAACTAATGGCCCCCAGTACCCGGCATAGTGGGGTGCGACGAATCTCCGGGGATCGTGTTGACTCCACCATTGGCTTGAGGGCAGACACGCCTGGTGGTAGTAATGGTTCTGCTTTTAACCTTGCACCTCCTAATAGATCTGCTTCTTTCACTCTTCACTACTCAAACATTCGTGGGCTGAACTCTAATCTTTCGTCTGTGGAACAGCACTTGGGCTCTTTCCTCCCTAACCTCCTCCTCCTATCTGAAACCCAGTTGTCTATACATGCTTCCACTGACCCTTTCCAAATCTCCCACTATAATCTGTATACTCGTTTTCGTTCTAAAGGTGGGGTCTGTGCTTACTGCAACATTAACACTCCTACTGTGAGGCTCATGGACCTTGAATCTCCTGACTTTGATGTTCTCTGGCTAAAAGTCTATCTCTCCACTACCACTATCATCCTTTGCTTCTGCTACTGTTCTCCAAACTCCACCGAGTTTGTATCTTTCTTTGAATATCTCTCCTCGTGCCATGAGTCCTTGCTATCTTCTCACCCACATGCCGAAGTTCTCTACATTGGAGACTTCAATGTACACCACAGTGAGTGGCTTCATTCTTCTCACACTGATGTGGGAGGAAGCGAGGCTCTTGCTTTCTCTATTACTCATGATCTGGAGCAAATTATTAAACATCCTACTCGTGTTCCTGATCGTCACGAACAAGCTGCTAACATTCTTGACCTTTTTTTCACTTCTAACCCTTCTAACTACTCTTATTCCGTGCTTTCCCCTCTTGGTAAATCTGACCACTCCATGATCTCTGTCTCTTCCATTTTCGCTCCCCCACCTCCAATCCCTCCTACTCAACGCCGCCTTTGGCACTTCGAGCGAACTCAATATGAAAATTTGCGTAACTTTCTCTTTGACTTTCCATGGGATGACTACTGCTTTCGGTCCCGCAACCCTGATCGGGTAGCTGTAAAAGTTGCCGAGATCATGACCGCGGGAATGGAGGCGTACATCCCCTCTTCTACAAAAACTTTCTCTCCCCCTAAACCTTGGTTTGACCGTGCCTGCTCCATGGCTATCCAGGCTAGGAATCAGGCTCACCGATCTTACCAAGCCTCTCCTTCCGATTTAACTCGCTCTGCTTTTATTATAGCTAGGAATCGCTGTACAGCTCAGATTCGGAGGTCTAAGGCTTCCTTTATAAGAAGGAAAGTTGATGACCTTAACTCCTCTCCCACTGACAAATGCTTCTGGTCCTTAGCCAAAAACCTCTCTAAAAACTTCTGTAACTCAAGCTTTCCCCCTCTCATTCGTTCTGATGGTTCTATAGCTTGCTCTCCCACTGACAAAGCCACTCTCTTTGGCTCTTATTTTTCTGCCAACTCTTCTATCAACGATTCCAGCGTACCTGTTCCTCAGTCTTTTCCCCTCTCTAACCCTATGCCCTCCCTTATCCTTTCTTCACGCAAAGTTCATAAGGTTCTTCGCTCACTAAAGACAAACAAGGCATCTGGTCCCGATGGTATCCCTGCAAGGTTCCTTAAGGAGTTTGCAGATGAACTGGCTCCCGTGCTTTGCCGTCTTTTTCGCCTCATTCTGTCAACCAGTATCTATCCTTCATCTTGGAAGCATGCTCTAGTTCAACCTGTTCCTAAGAAGGGTGACCGCTCTATTCCTTCTAACTACCGACCTATTGCTTTAACCTCCTCTATTGCTAAAGTTTTCGAAACTTTGCTCAATGCTCACTTCTTGAAACGCCTTGAATCTAACTCACTTATCTCCGATCACCAGTACGTCTTCCGCAAGGCAAGATCCTCTGGTGATCTCCTGTCCTATCTTACTCATGTATGGTCATCTTCTCTGAGGAACTATGGGGAATCCTTTGTCGTCGCCCTTGATATCTCTAAGGCTTTTGACAGAGTCTGGCACAAGGCTCTGTTGGCCAAACTCCCTGCCTACGGCTTTACCCCTTCTTTCTGTTCTCTGATTTCCAGTTTTCTCACTGACCGTTCTATATCTGTAGTTGTTGATGGCGCGACATCTAGCCCTTTCTCTGTGTCCAGTGGTGTTCCACAGGGCTCTGTTCTTTCACCTACTCTCTTCCTTCTCTTCATCAATGATCTTCTACAGTCCCCATCTTCCTCTCTTCTTCATGCCTTTGCCGATGATTCTACCCTTCACTTTTCCTCTGCCTTTTCTTCACAACCTTCATCTGTTACTCGTAATCAATCTCGTATCACTCTTTCTTCTACTCTTAACTCCGATTTGCAGAGAGTATCTGAATGGGGCACTCAAAATTTAGTTAAATTCAATGCCTCCAAGACACAGTTTCTGGCTATCTCTTTATCTCCTTCTCCTCCTGATAACCCTATTGTCTTCGAAACTAATGAAATTTACCCTCTTAACTCTATCAATATATTAGGAATCCATATAGCCTCTAACTTGTCATGGAGGAATCACATAATCCAAATTTCTAAATCTTCATCCAAAAAATTGGGGGTTTTGTTTCGTTTTCGTTATTACTTTTCCTCATTGCAGTTACTTAAAATTTACAAAGGTCTTATCCGCCCCTGCTTAGAATACTGCTCACACATCTGGGGTGCTTCTTCCTTTACTTATCTTCTTGATAGGGTTCAATCTAAGGCAGTCAGACTCATTAATGATCCTTCTCTTACTTCTAACCTGGATTCTCTCTCTCTTCGCCGTAAGGTATCTTCCCTTTCGCTTTTCTATCGCTACTACTTCCATCGCTGCTCTGATGAGTTGGCGAGTTGCATCCCTCCTCCACTGCCGAGGCCGCGTAACACTCGCCAAGCGGCCTCATCTCGCAGGTACTGTGTGGAGATTTGTAGCTCGCGGATTGGTCGGTGCAGCGACTGCTTCTTCCCATCTACCTCCAGACTCTGGAACTCTCTTCCTCCTTCTGTCTTTCCTAATTCTTATGACCTTTCATCCTTCAAAAAGCAGATCTATCGTCATCTCAGAGCCTAGTCCTCCATATCTCTGGGTCCTCTTTACTTTGACTGTTTTTTCTGTCTGTCGTTTTCCTTTGTGTGACATTACCTCATCGCTGCCTTGCCCTTAACTTTTTCTTTTCCTTCGTCTTGGTATTTTCTCGTGCCCGGGCCTTTGTTGATGAGGGCAGTTTCTGCCTATCCCGGTGTCACACTCTTAAAAAAAAAAAAAAAGTATTTTACAATAATTTTTACGTTTACGTAAAATAGCGGCCGACATCCACAAACGTTTTTCCTTCTTTCAACATATCTAAGAGTTTCACTTTATCTACAATGTTTAACATTTTCCTTTGCCGCTTAGGCTCACTACAAGAAGCCTTAGAAGATGAAGGATGCTTGGGAGGCATTGCAAAGGTTAAAATATGCGAGTAAAAAAATCACAAGCAAAACATATTAATAATAATAAGCACAACGTGAATGGTGCACACGAGTGAGGCGAGACAATGGAAGATGGTGGAAGCCTTTGTCCAAAACGCTGATAGCAGTATCATATTTTACATGTTGCAATACTGTTAGTATTTATGTTTTTTACATTTATTATTTACTGTTTTATTATTCTTAGGCTAAGAAATACGTTTTTTTATCAATAAAATCATGAAACTACTGGAAATATAAATATATATGCTAGCTCACGTAGCTGCGACCCCAATACATTGTACGCTATCGAACACAAGCAAAACGTTTAATAAGCACAACGTGAACGGCGCATACGTGAGTTAGACTGAATGAGTCTTTGTCTGAAACGCTGATAGCGCTATCGTATTTTACATGTTGCAATACTGTTAGTATTTATGTTTTTTTACTATTTTCTACTGTTTTATTATTCTTAGGCTAATAAATACGTTTTTTTATCAATAAAATCATGAAACTACTGGAAATATAAATATATATGCTAGCTCACGTAGCTGCGACCCCAATACATTGTACGCTATCGAACACTATTTCGCATGATGCAATAATGTGAGTTATACTGTACGTACGTATATCATTCAGTTATTAGTACATTGTATATTAATTTAAAATTCATTTACTTATTTGATGATTGTACAAAATCTATTGTATTTATTCATTGTAATTTGGACCAAATATTCCTTTTGTAAAGATTATACTGTACTTTTCAAAAGAGGTGGTCAATAAACGTATCTATCTATCTATCTATCCAAATTTATGTTTTTTACTATTTTTTACTGTTTTATTATTCGTAGGCTGGGAAATACATTATTTTTATCAATTTGATAATAAAATATGTTTTTTTTTTCAATAAAAAAAATTTAAATACTGAGAATTTTTTTTTTTAATATTTTAATATTTTTGCATATACCCATAAAATAAAATAATAATTTATTAAAAAAACCGCAATACAGTGAGAAAACGAACCAAGAAACGCGAATAACCGGGGGAACACTGTATATATATATATATATATATATATATATATATATATATATATATATATATATATATATATATATATATATATATATATATATATATATATATATATATATATATCGCTCTTGTCTCTAGAGTCTTCCAGAATACAGTTTCCCCACTCTGTTAAAATGTAGCAGGTTGGCTCATGGCATCAGCCGCCCATTGCGATACTACAGCTGAAGGTATTTTGAACTTAAATAGGTCTGTCCAGGACAGTTCGATGTTAAGTCTTCCTTCAGTTACGGTTCTTTTTCTATGCCTACAGCTACACTGAATATTCTTGGATATTCATCACACATCTTTTATTATCCCATCACATCTGACAAGTCATTACACTCTCCATCTCTGTTTCTCTTGACTTTATGTGTTCTTCGTGCCCAGGCCCGATGATGGCTGTTTTATTTTATAATTTTTTTTGGCCTGTCCTGGTGTCACAATAAAAAAAAATTAAAATTAAAATTAAAAAAATATATATATATATATATATATATATATATATATATATATATATATATATATATATATATATATATATATATATATATATATATACCTCGGCTTAGGTCGTTTCGAGTTAAGTCGTTCCGATTATACATCGTTTTTTTTTTAAATATAATGAAAAATAAAAAATAAAATAAAAATAAAGTTTACGTCATTATAATCAACTTTACGTCTGACCGCTACAAATATTGGAATCATAATATCACTAGAAAACCATTAAAAGCACATAAAATCATGTTACTGTACAATAAATAAAAACAAAAGCACATAAAATCATGTTATTGTACAATAAATAAGAATTAAAGCATATAAAATCTTATTAAAATACGTACAGTAGTTCCAATATCTACCGTTAGGCGTCGTCACTCGTCATAATAATCTTCTTCTTCTTCTTCTTCCTCTATTTGCGTTCCCATTTTCATATGAGGTCGCATCTCTTCACTAGTCGTCTCCACTGGTTCCAGTCCATCTCTTGCTCCTCCTCCAGCTGTCTCTCTCTGAGATCCTCCTTCAGTCGGTCCTTCCACCGTAGTTTAGGTCTTCCTCGTCTACGTCTGCCCTCCACGTCCATCTCCATCACTCTCACACCCACGTAGTCGTCTTCTCTCCTCTTCACATGACCGAACCACTGTAATCTCCTCTCCTGCGCTTTCGCCGACGCCTCCACCACCTTCACTGTACCTCTGATCCGGTCATTTCATATCCCGTCCTCCCTCGTCACCCCACACATCCACCTCAGCATTCTCATTTCTGCGACATCTATCTTCCTTTCTTGAACCTTTTTCACCGGCCACGTCTCCGCTCCGTACAGCAACGCTGGTCTCACAACTGACTTGTACACTTTTCCTTTCACTCTAGCACTGATTTTACAACTATTAATCATTGAATAAAATATATGATTCTACATTACACAAGTGTATTTAGTTAATGTCATCATCCTTACTCTCTATTTGTCATTTTATGCTACATGTTAATTATTACAGGTTAATGCAGTCAGCTTCTCATAACTTACGTAATTGAGGCCCAGAATGAATCCACTGAATAATACGTCTGCTCTCGGATCCACTCAGTTCCTGTCACCCTATCCTTTCATGGTGTATGGCAGTATATGGATTATACTTACTAAGCAAGAACAAGGGCCTGTAGTGTCTTTCCTGACACTCCGTGGCGCCCCTCTCTTTCTCTCTCTCTCACTGCATATACACACATACATGTGTGTTGCTGCTCTCTCTCTCTCTCTCTCTCTCTCTCTCTCTCTCTCTCTCTCTCTCTCTCTACCGCTATGGGTAGCGGTAACAATCCCCCCGTCGAGCAGTAGCGGCTGACAAAACCAAGCCCCACGTGAGCATATTACGTCTCCGGAATGTGCACTCCCTCCAGTAAGCAGAGATGAATCGGCGCTCGCATCAGTGTCCCCTTTTGCGTCCTGACCCGTACCCGACGAACAATCCCATCGTCACTATGGAATACTTTCATGACCCTAGCTAGTGGCCAATGATTCCTAGGGGTGGGCATATCCATGATGAGAACCACATCACCAACGGATAGATTTGGACTCCCCCAGACGTTCCTTTGTCTGCTCCGCAAACTCGGCAGATATTCCCTCAACCACCTCTTCCAGAACTGATCAGCCAGCAGTTGTGCATGCCGCCATCGGCGTTGGATGCAATCTTCAGCAGTCCATACTCCCAGGAAAGGGCCTGGATCCCCCCTAACGTATAGAGGGTGAGCTGGCGTAAGCACCGTCTCATCCCCTGGCTCCTGTGAAGCCATAGTTAAAGGTCAATTATTGACGATCCGCTCCACCTCACAGAATAAGGTTTGCAGGCGACCGTCATCCAACACCTGATTCCCAATCAGAGTATAGAGTGTTTTCTTTACAGTGCGAATTTGTCGCTCCCAGACACCTCCTGCGTGTGGAGCCCCAGGGGCGTTTAAAATCCAACGTATTTCCCGCTCGGCCAGCCTTGTTTGTAACACTTGGTCGGCCTTCCAGGACTTTGCAGCCTCTTTGAGATCCTTGCACGCCCGTACCATGTTGGTGCCATTATCCGATCGCAACAGCCGTGGCATGACGCCCCTCCTGCACGTGAACCGAGAGATAGCCAAGAGTAGCTCTGCAGCATCTAGCCTGGTAAGTTTCTCCAGGTGGACCGCCCTGGTGCTAAGGCACGTGAAGAGGTAGTCCCATCTCTTATCGTGTTGACGTCCCACGGTAACCATGAAGTGGCCAAAGCAGTCGAGTCCTGTGGCCTTGAAGGGGGGTCGTCCATATTCCACTCTATCATCTGGAAGATCCGCCTGTCTCTATGGTCGCGGCTGCCCAATTTGCCTTCTGCACAAGACGCACTGTCTCAGCAATCTATCTACCAGTCGCCGCACCTGTGGGACCCAGTACTTTTCTCTCAGTGAGGCAATCGTGTGCTCCCTCCCCATGTGTCCTGCATTTACCTGGTGGATGCGTCGGATAACGAGGGTAGTAATTGGATGGTCCTTAGGGAGGAGAATTGGGTTACGTATGTCCTGTGTCCCCACAGCTTTACATAGGCGACCACCCACTCTTACTAAACCTTTTGAATCTAGGTGTGGCACCAAGAAGAATATCCCACAGCTCTTGGTGAGTGGCTTGCCACTTCGGAGAGCCTTGACTGCATCCCCATAACTCTCCTTTTGCACGGCCTTTATAACCCGAGGTTCAGCCATGTGTAACTTGTCCACGGAGATGTAGCTATGATTGTTCACCAGAGAGGCCAGCCTGGGAAAGCGCCACCCGATGAACCTCCATAGCCAGGCCACCGATCTCAGTAATGTATTCCAGCTAGAGAACTGGTTCCAGAGGCATTGAGAAGCTGATGGTAGAGTCTCAGTTACCAACGCTGTCAGTGATAAGGGCGGTCGCAGCTCCATGTCTTCAGTGTCTCCTGTCGCCGTAGTGTTTTCTGGAGGCCAATGCTTTGTTGGGTAGCTTAGGAAGTCCGGCCCACTGGTCCACCTGCTCCTCACCATCATGGCATGGCTCGAAAGGCCCCGCGATACGTCGTCTGCTGGGTTATGTGCCGAGGCCATGTGTCGCCATTGTTGGATCGGTGCCAGACGCTGTATTGCTGCCACCCTGTTAGCAACATAGGGCTTGAACTGCCTGCTAGGATTGCTGATGTACTGCAGAACGAGCATACTGTCCGTTAAATACACGACGTCGTCAAGCTTGACCTCTAGCTTGTCGGCGATGATGGCAGTTACTTCGGTGGCTAGCTTGGCGGCACACAGCTCCAACCTAGGTATACTCATTCCCTTCAAAGGGGCTAAACGTGTCTTACCGAGAACGAAGGACACGCTTACCCTGTCCTTAGTGTCAATGAAGCGCAGGTAGCTGGCAGTGCCATACGCCGACTGGGATGCGTCGGCAAAGGTGTGTAATTCCACTCACTCAAGTTCTCCTGTAGCCCCATTGCGATAGTGTCTAGGTATCGCAAACCCCTTCAACTGTCGTAACTCTTTCATCCATTCCTTCCAATCCCGCTGACCTTGCTTGCTGATAGGTTCATCTCATCCCTTACCAATCTGGCACTCTTCCTGGAAGAGATCTTGGCACGGACTACAAATGGCACCAGTATTCCAAGAGGGTCATAGACAGCGCTGAAAGTTGCCAATAGGCCTCGTTTAGTGAACGCACAATCTTTGAGCTCCACTCGTACTGCAATCTTGTCCTTTGCTTGGTCCCATATCACTTCCAGTGCTCTTCCTTCCAGTGGTGCAGCTGATAGTATTTTAGACCTCGTCCTGCACTCACGGAGCTCTTTCTTCTGTATCCCTTTCAGCACGTCTGGTAAGTTGCTCTACCATTTTGTACGGTGAAAACCTCCTTTACTCATGAGGTTCGTCAACTGCGTGGCTATGGCCGCTGCCTGGTCCGCGTCGTCCACGGAATGCAAAAGGTCATCGACATAGAAATTCTTAGCGGTTTCCCTCACCGCCTCATCATAAGACCTTCCGTACTCGCTAAACGTTTGCCGTAGGGCATAAGCCGCACAGGCGGGACTCCACACCCCCCCAAACACGTGTACTGTCATCCGGAACACTTCGATGGGAGTTTATTTTCGATCGTCCTTCCTCCATAAGAAACGTAAGGCATCCGTGTCGGTCTCCGCCACTTTCACCTGATAGAACATGGCCTCTGTATCTGCCGTCACTGCCACTCTGCCCTGACGAAACCGAAGAAGAATCCCGATGAGCTTATTGTTTAAGTCTGGCCCTTGTAATACTTGTGAGTTCAAAGACATGCCTTGATGAGTCGCAGCGCAGTCAAAAACAAGGAGCACCTTCCCTGGTTTGCTGGGGTTCAGTACCGGCTGATGAGGTAGATACCAGATCTGCTGCCCACTGAGTTGGAGGTCTCGATCCGGCACTCGTTCCGCATACCCCGCTGTCAAGAGTTTTTGACTTTCCGTCTTGTAGGCATTTCCCAACACCCTGTCCTTCCTGAGCCTATTATTTAATGAATCCAAGCTATGACGAGCCGATTTCCAATTGTTGACCTGAGGCAACGATGACTGCTTAAATGGGATCGGTAGTACGTAGTGCTCTCCGCTCCTGCTTACACGACTGTCCCACAGGCTCAAGACATACTGGTCCAACGGCGACAGTCCCTTTACCTCCTGAGCCTCCTTTGCTGTGGGCTCATCCAGCTCCCAGAACCGTTGTACTCGTTGCTTCAAAGACTCATTGCCACTTGTTGATCTTGGCAGCTCGGCTATGGCAGTGAGACTCGTCGCCGTTTCCGTTGTGTCCCTGACCTCTAGCGGGAGTAGGGCCCGTGGATGGTCAAGTCCTATAAGAATTTCCACCTTGGCGTTCTCCCCTTTGCTCACATATGCTTTCCCTAAGGAGGCCAGGTGCTTCCATCGGCAGATCTCCTCCCTTTTGGCAATGCAATCAGTTATTCCCCTTGGCAGGCAGGTGACCACTATGACTTTGTAGAGCCTCAGCTCCTTGGGGCGTCTAGCCTTTGCCGCTGTTACCCACAGGTCCACCATTCTCGTGTCCCACTGCCATGCCTGGTCGATGGTATTAACTTCTACCTGTATCGGTACTCCAGGGATTCTGGTCTTGTCTACCAGGCTGTGTGAGCAGCATGTACGATCACTCCCGCAGTCCAGAAGGGCTAGGGTTTTGACCCACCCCCTCTGTGTGATGTTCATGTTTCCTGTCCTGACATATACCTCCACTATAGGCAAGGCAGCTGTTCCCTTCTCCTGATGTCATTCCCTGGACCGTCCGGCATAGTTAGTGGCTCTGAGCTACTCTTCTGCCCGCGTGTCACTTCTTTGTTCTGACCGTTGTCGTCTCTCTTGCTCATGGCCTTTTCGGTCACGTTCAAACCATACGTCTCCTTCTCGGTTTGATGATCGCTGGTCCCTTTGGTTGCCTCATTCACAAGTCCTCCCTGTCAACCTACTGTCATAATCAGTGTGCAGGATCGTTGCATGCAAATCACACTCGCATACCTCACAAGGCTCCCTTTCTCGGCACGTGGCAACTCTGTGTCCCTTCTTTAGGCACCCGAAGCATATCCTAAACTTTGCAGCCGTCCTCAGATGCTCCTTACTCCCTAGCCTTGCGAAGCTCCGGCAAACCTTGAGCGAATGTCTGTCATGACACAACTGGCATAGATCAGACCCTGTCTGCCTTTCCTTCGCCTTCCCATGCTCTGGTCCATCTCGATTGCCTCTGGCTTCCCTTGGAGACTCATGACCTGTGTCAATTCTTGCTCGCGCATCCCGTGTTCAGATACTGCCCATCTGCTCTGCGATGTACCTTATGAGATCCGGTGCTCCACAGGGGCTTCCTGTATTATTCTCCTTCATTTGGGACATCACTCCGAACTCGCATGACATGTCCACGGGCAGTCAAGCTCTGGCATCCTTGACCAGTCTGATTTCAGTGTCGCGATCATTCTTTGCCTCCTGTATCAGTCCTTCCCATACTTCCATCAGCTGTACCTGTAGTTCGTCGAGACCTCGGATGTCCTCATCACGGATTCGCCTTCCTTCCCTCATTCGTGCCCACAATACCTCGGTGGGTGGTTCGTCATACCCGAACGAGCCCTCTAGGTATCTTAACGCTTCTTGACATGCCGCTTCTGCATTTGGGTACACCTTGAGGAATCTTCTTAAGTGATACTTAACTCTCTCTCTCTCGCATGCATCTATCAGTAACATAATTTTCTTGTCAGGCTCCATGGCGTTTCGCCCTGTGTACTCTCGAAACTGTACTATGAAGTCTCTGTAGCTCCTTTCTGTCTGGCCATCGAATCGAAGAGCATTCCCTTGGTTGACCATCACTGGTCCTACTTGCATGTTGACGGCTCCTGTGGGTTCCACCAGCCATGAGTGGCCCGGGATTGCAATTCTTCTGGCTCCTGCATCCATTCGTTGCTTCTCCTTCTCTCGATCTTCCTTGCCCCTTTGATCCTTGTCCTCGTGGTTCCCTTCGTCATCTACCTTTCTTTTCTTGCTCATGCCCGTGTCGCTCTTTGTCTCCCAAGAGCCTTCTTCCACTACTTCTATTCCGTGCACCTGCTTCTTCCTTCGCAGCCAATCATCATTGTTCCTCTGCTCCTGCATTAATTGTTCAACTCTGCCTCTGATGGATTCCTTGACAGACTCCAAGACACTGGTCATCAGGGCTGCCTCTGCTGCTGTCGGTTGCTTCTTCATCAGCTCCTGTGCCTTGCCTATCCGTTCTCCATGCCGTTCATTCACATGTGTCTCTATATCTGTTCTTGTAATTATCTTGGCATCTTGCTTCTTGCCTTCAGTTGTCGTCCACATTCTAGGGCTTCCCTTTTCTATATTCAATTTCCTATTCTTATCGTTTGCCTCCATTTCTTATTCGGGTAAGCGATCTGCCTCTTTCCTCAGTCGGACTAAGCTGACGCTGCGGATGGATAACCTTCTACGTTCACACCACTGTAGCACTGCGGTGGGATACTTCAACTCCGATTCCCACATTGCGGAGGGAAAACCTCCTCCATTCATATCACTGTAGCTAACTTACCACTGCAGCATGGCATATGGACTGTAGCTAACTTACCACTGTAGCATTCCAGAGGGATACCTCCACCCCGCTTCCCACATTACAGAAGGAAAACCTCCTATGTTCATACCACTGTAGCACTGCGGAGAGATACCTCAACTCCGCTTCCCACTTCGCGGAGGGAAAATCTCCATACTTACCACTGTAGCTAACATACCACTGTAGCATTGCGGAGGAACACCTTAACTCCGCTCTCATGTCGCAGAGGGACAAACTCCTCTGTTCATACCACTGTAGCTTACTTACCACTGTAACTCTGTGGAGGGACACCTGAAATCCGCTCCCACGTTGCGGAGGGAAAACCTCCTCTGTTCACACTACTGTAGCACTGCGGAGGGACACCAGAACTCCGCTCCCACGTTGCGCGAGGGAAAACCTCCTCCGTTCACACCACTGTAGCAGCGTGGAGGGATTCCACAACTCCACTTCCCACGTTGCGGAGGGAAAACCTCCTCCGTTTCTACCACTGTAGCATTGTGGAGGGACACCTGAACTCCGCTCCCACGATGCGGAGAGAAAGCCTCCTCCGTTCAAACCACTGTAGCTTACTTACCACTGTAGCACTGCGGAGGGACAACTGAACTCCGCTCCCATGTTGCGGAGGGAAAACCTCCTCTGTTCACACTACTGTAGCACTGCGGAAGGACACCAGAACTCCGCTCCCACGTTGCGGAGGGAATACCTCCTCCGTTCACACCACTGTAGCAGCGCGAAGAATTCCACAACTCCACTTCCCACGTTGCGGAGGGAAAACCTCCTCCATTTCTACCACTGTAGCTTACTTACCACTGTAGCACTGCAGAGGGACACCTGAACTCCGCTCCCACGTTGCGGAGGGAAAACCTCCTCCGTTCACACTACTGTAGCACTGCGGAGGGACACCAGAACTCCGCTCCCACGTTGCGGAGGGAAAACCTCCTCCGTTTCTACCACTGTAGCACTGCGGAGGGACACCTGAACTCCTCTCCCACATTGCAGAGGGACAACCTCCTCCGTTCAAACCACTGTATATTACTTACCACTGTAGCACTGTGGAGGGACAACTGAACTCCGCTCCCATGTTGTGGAGGGAAAACCTCCTCCATTCAAACCACTGTAGCTTACTTACCACTGTAGCACTGCGGAGGGACACCTGAACTCCGCTCCCACGTTGCGGAGGGAAAACCTCCTCCGTTCATACTACTGTAGCCAACACATCATGCATCTAGTAACCGATAGCATTTAGAAGATACTTTGCCAGTACGTGAATATGAGCCCTACTAATTTGTCTCAATTCTACTGTTAAGATAAATATTTCCTAACTGCATCAACCTTTACAATATACCAATTACGTAATAACCTGACAATTTCCTTACTGCTATTGTACATTACTCAAATCCGGCTAATTACTTGGTATCATGAGCCGTTGCTTATACTTTTAACATTACTCAAATCCGGCTAATTACTTGTCTTCATGAGCCGTTGCTTATACCTTTAATGCTCTTCAATCTGTCCTTCACTCTCCCTCTAGGTGTAAGCACTCCCCCCATTGCAATAATTAATTTTTAGGTCTGCTGAGACCTTCAACACAACTCACAACAATGTTCAATCAGTAATCATTATGTTCACCTTTATTATTAACCTTTGTTGAAATTAATCATCCCGTAATAACCTGACAATTTCCTTACTACTATTGTACATTACTCAAATCCAGCTAATTACTTGACATCATGAGCCGTTGCTTATACCTTTAACATTACTCAAATCCGGCTAATTACTTGGCTTCATGAGCCGTTGCTTATACCTTTAATGCTCTTCAATCTGTCCTTCACTCTCCCTCTAGGTGTAAGCACTCCCCCCATTGCAATATTTAATTTTTAGGTCTGCTGAGACCTTCAACACAACTCACAACAATGTTCAATCAATTATCACTATGTTTCAACCTTTATTATTCACCTTTGTTGCCGCCGGCACACTCTCTACAATGCCGTATTCGTCTGTTCCTCCATACACCAGCTGTCAGTTGATTCTCTGTCTATCACAATTCTTAAATTATGCCTTACCTGGGCTGAGACTCATCTCTCTATTAGCCGCTGAAATGTATTATGTGAATATTATTTTTTGGGGGGTTGAAATTTTGTGTTTCACTCCGTAGACTTTTGCGTCTATCCTCGATCCTCACTTTGAAGTTCTCTCATATGCTCCTCCCCAGTATATTTCGTTCATGGTCGCTCACCACTCTGGCTCTCTCCACTGTGACGTAGCCTAGCGGTAGTCTCCTCAGCATCTGGTCTTCATCATCTCCCTCTAGGCTTTACGCAAACTATTGACACCTTTAAGGCAGTCAAGTTTATTAGTATATGATAAAGGAATGGGCCATATCGCAGACTCGTCTTTATAGGTATGGTTTGCCTAGAAGCCATAAAACAACAGCTATTAATCATTGAATACAATATACGATTCTACATTACTCAAGTGTATTTAGTTAAGGTCATCATCCTTACTCTATATTTATCATTTTATGCTACATGTTAATTATTACAGGTTAATGCAGTTAGCTTCTCATAACTTACGTAATTGAGGCCCAGAATGAATCCGCTGAATAATATGTCTGCTTTTGGATCCACTCAGTTTCTGTCTGCCTATCCTCTCATGGTGTATGGCAGTATATGGATTATACTTACTAAGCAAGAACAAGGGCCTGTAGTCTTTCCTGACACTCCTGCTGGCTAGTACAGTGGTAACGCGCTGGCTTCGCATTCACGAGGTCGAAAGATCGGTCCCCGTCCAAGACCGAGAGTTTAAGCTGTTTACTGGCAGGAACTGCTGTGGGTGGACATCACAGTGGGGGGTTGGGGCTTGTCCTGGCTGACGAATACCCATTGTAAAATGGAAATAAAGTTTATTTTTTTTTTATCTCTCTCTCCTCTCTCTCTCTCTCTCTCTCTCTCTCTCTCTCTCTCTCTCCTCTCTCTCTCTCTCTCTCTCTCTCTCTCTCTCTCTCTCTCTCTGCATATAGACACATACATGTGTGTTGCTGCTCTCTCTCTCTCTCTCTCTCTCTCTCTCTCTCTCTCTCTCCTCTCTCTCTCTCTCTCTCTCTCTCTCTCCTCTCTCTCTCTCTCTCTCTCTCTCTCTCTCTACCACCATGGGTGGCGGTAACAGTAATAATAATAATAATAATGATAATAAGACTAAGAATGCAGCAGGCATTTGCATTCTTCGAAAAGGACTTTCTTTGTTTGAGGATATGGATCCCAATGCTATAAATAAAACAAAAGGACATAAAGTCATGTTATTGTACAATTAATAAGAATAAAAGCATATAAATATCTTATTAAAATACGTACAGTAATTCCAATATCTACCGTAAGGCGTCGTCACTCGTCATAATATTAAAAGTAATAATAATAATAATAATAATAATAATAATAAAGATAATAATAATAAGAATAAGTATAAGAATATGAATAAGAAGAAGAATGCAGCAGGCATTTGCATTTATCGAAAAGGACTTTCTTTGTTTGAGGATATGGATCCCAATGCTATAAATAAAAACAAAAGCACATAAAATCGTGTTATTGTACAATAAATAAGAATAAAAGCATATAAATATCTTATTAAAATATGTACAGTAGTTCAAATATCTACCGTTAGGCGTCGTCACTCATCATAATAATAATAATAATAATTATAATAATAATAATAATAATAATAATAATACGAATAAGAATAAGAATGCAGCAGGCTATTGCACTTATTGAAAAGGACTTTCTTTGTTCGAGGATATGGATCCCAATGCTATAAATAAAAACAAAAGCACATAAAGTCATGTTATTGTACAATAAATAAGAATAAAAGCATATAAATATCTTATTAAAATACGTCATAATAATAATAAGAATAAAAATGCAGCAGGCATTTGCATTTATCGAAAAGGAATTTCTTTGTTCGAGGATATGGATCCCAATGCTATAAATAAAAACAAAAGCACATAAAATCATGTTATTGTACAATAAATAAGAATAAAAGCATATAAATATCTTATTAAGATACGTACAGTAGTTCCAATATCTGCCGTTAGCCATCGTCACTCGTCATAATAATAATAGTAATAATAATTATAATAATAATAATAATAATAATAATAATTATAGTAATAATAATAAGAATACGAACAAGAATAAGAATGCAGCAGGCATTTGCATTTATCGAAAAGGACTTTCTTTGTTTGAGGATATGGATCCCAATGCTATAAATAAAAACAAAAGCACATAAAATCATGTTATTGTACAATAAATAAGAATAAAAGCATATAAATATCAACCCTTAGGCATCGTCACTCGTCATCCCCGCGAAACTGCTATTGTTTTGTATTGATATAATGAAGAAAATTGACAAAAAGCATTAAGAACAAACAGCAAACATATTTTTAATATAATATTGTCAGGGAAATAGCGTGTGCGGGCACATCAGCTGATACGGAAGTGTGACAAAACGTATGCATCCTTGTCCTCACTGCCACCATCAGTGTTGCCAGAATACATAAATGAGAGAAATGATAAATATAAAAAACATACTTGTAAGCTGGTAAGTTATTTCAAGTATCTTAAAGATGAAATACATTTTTATTTAAATTACAGTGCTACCATCTTGTAATTAATATATATCTTAAAATGTACCATGCATTTGAAAATAAAAATATCCGCTTTATCTGGCAACACTGGCCCCCATGCTAAGCCCGTTGCTAACGGCATAATAGAGTTCATTAATTTGTTTACTGTACATAAATTTAAAAATAAAGATACTATATGCCCAACATGTGAACAATGTGAAGAGAGCCTAGAACATTTTCTACTATTTTGTGTAGCATATGCACAAATAAGAACAGAATGTAGTTTTTTAGCACAACCATATATAGAAAAGAAAATTGAAATAACTGCTAATATTTTGTTATTTAGATATTGTAACGAAAAAGACGTCAAAAAAAAGAAAAAAATTTATAAAAAGAATTTGTAGAAAAAGAAATCAAATAATAAAAACCGCACAAACAATTTAGCAAAGCAAAACCAAAACTTGGGAGCCGATGCAAAAGACATATCCCACCCAACTATACTACTACTACAGTAAATCTGTATATCTAGGCTAGCCTAGAGACAAGCTAATCCACTTTAAGTCGTTTTTCGACTTAAGTCGTCTCTCCTGGAACCAATTAACGACGTTAGGTGAGGTGTATATATATATATATATATATATATATATATATATATATATATATATATATATATATATATATATATATATATATATATATATATATATATATATATATATATATATATATATATATATATACACACAGTGTTACCCCGGTTATTCGCGTTTCTTGGTTCGCGTTCTCACTCTATCGCGGTTTTTTTTGGGATAAATTATTATTTAATTTTATGGGTATACGCAAAAATATTAAAATATTAAAAACAAAAAAATTTCAGTATTTTCATTTTTTTATTGGAAATGTAAATTTACGTTGCTTGCTGTTATTTATAATGTAAAGTGTGTTTGTTTAACAGTGCAGGGAGGGTTTATACAGTTTGTAAGCGAAAAAATAATTGTAAATGAGTATGTGTGTCACGTCATCATCACCTCATTCATCGTAATTTTATCTATCACTTTCATAAAAATTTACGTTGTGTGCTGTTATTTATAATGTAAAGGGTGTTTTTTTAACAGTGCAGGGAGGGTTTATACAGTTAGTAAACGAAAAAATAATTGTAAATGAGTATGTGTCACGTCATCATCACCTCATTCACCGTAATTTTATCTATCACTTTCATAAAAATTTACGTTGCTTGCTGTTATTTATAATGTAAAGGGTGTTTTTTTAACAGTTCAGGGAGGGTTTATACAGTACGTAAACGAAAAAATAATTGTAAATGAGTATGTATGTCACGTCATCATCACATTCACCGTAATTTTATCTATCACTTTCATAAAAATTTACGTTGCTTTCTGTTATTTATAATGTAAAGGGTGTTTTTTTTAACAGTGCAGGGAGGGTTTATACAGTACGTAAACGAAAAAAAAATTGTAAATGAGTATGTATGTCACGTCATCATCATCACATTCACGGTAAAGTTTCCCATCACTTTAATAAAAATTTACGTTGCTTGCTGTTATCTATAATGTTAAGGGTGTTTTTTTTAACAGTGCAGGGAGGGTTTATACAGTACGTAAACGAAAAAATAATTGTAAATGAGTATGTATGTCACGTCATCATCACATTCACGGTAAGTTTTCCTATCACTTTCATATAAATTTACGCTTTCATGCTGTTATCTATGAAGTAAAGGGTGGTATGTTAACAGTACAGGGACAGTTTATACAGTGTAAACGTAAAAATATATTAAAATATCTATGTACATATAGGCTGATCCTACTTCGCGGATTTCCTGGTTCGCGCCGGGTCCCGGAACCGAACTACCGCGATAAGTGAGGCAACACTGTATATATATATATATATATATATATATATATATATATATATATATATATATATATATATATATATATATATATATATATATATATATATATATATATATATATATATATATATATATATATTATATTATATATATATTTTTATCTACCTTGGCTGTTTCCCCTTTTAATTGGGGGGCAGCTGTCATAAGAAAAAGAAAACAATACGGGGATTACTTTGCTTTATGGGCAATGACGAGGGAGCTAGCGACCGTTCAGATGGCACTGCTGGAGTGCCACAGCCCATCCTCCCGGCTCTTCCAGAACCTGTGTCGCTTCACAACTGCCAGCTCCCCTACTCCCCCTACCACAAGGCTACCTCTGTAAGATGCAGCCCCGTGGTAACAGCAGATGCCCATCAGAGCTGCATCACAATAGCTCGTCACTCATTCCTATTCCTAGTATGCTAGCTTGCTTCCCTCACATCCATCCTCCTATCATTCAGGGCTCTCCTTACTCCATTCATCCACCCACACCTAGACCTCCCTCTAGCATTTCTCCCATCAACTCTCGCATTCATTCATCACCTTTTTCAGCAGTCTTTCATCATACATCCTTTCCACATGGCCAAACCATCTCATAACATTCATATCTACTCTGGCTATATATATATATATATATATATATATATATATATATATATATATATATATATATATATATATATATATATATATATATATATATATATATATATATATATATATATATATATATATATATATATATATATATACACACAGGTATTTCATTTAAGTTTCCCATGGATATGGTATGACATACATTTTCTTTGAACAAATTGTATACGTTTTCTTTTTCTCAGCTTACACTATTCATGTTAAGATTTTGTGCAGATATATAGAATAGTGTTTAGAACCAAGGAATATTAATAATAGTATAATCTTGAAAATTAATAAAACCCCAAACAAAGTGAGAGAGAGAGAGAGAGAGAGAGAGAGAGAGAGAGAAATCTAATAATAAACTTCCCTCTATTTTAAACTCAATCTCTGTCTTCATTTCCTGATGGAACTTTAAAAGGATGCATCTCTCTCTCTCCTCTCTCTCTCTCTCTCTCTCTCTCTCTCTCTCTCTCTCTCTCTCTCTCTCTCTCTCTCTCTCTCCAACATTCTATTCTACTCAACCCCCCAAACTCCCTTTGTCCCAGCCAACTAGGGAGGGGCACTGTACACAGTTATCAAAGTAAATAAACAGACGTACAAACAATCATGAACCCTTAATAATAATAATAATAATAATAATAATAATAATAACAATCTCCACAAGCATCATCAAAGGAAAATTATTGTTGCCAATAATAATAATAATAATAGTAATAATAATAATTATAAGATCTAAGGAGAATTTTTGGAATAGACACATGAAAGTAATGCAGAGGTATATTAAAACCCAGCAAAGAGTTGGATATTCATTACACATCTTTTATAATCCCTTCACATCTGACAGGTTATTACACTTTCCATCTCTGTTTCTCTTTACAGCCTGATAAAGGCTGTTTTATTTTATCATTTTTTGGCCCGTCCTGGTGTCACAATCATCTAAATGAAAAGAAAAATACCCCCAAAAAATAAAATCCGCGATGCACTGAATTTGCAATAGGTGAACCGCGATGTAGCGAAGGATTACTGTATATACAGTGTTCCCCCCCCTTATCGCGCTAGTTGGGTTCCGGGACCCGGCGCGAGACAGGAAAACCGCGGAGTAGGATCAGCCCATATGTACATAGATATTTTAATTTATTTTTACGTTTACATTGTTTAAACCCCTCCCTGTACTGTTAACATACCACCCTTTACTTCATAAATAACAGCATGCAACGTAAATTTATATGAAAATGATAGATAAGATTACGGTGAATGAAGTGGTAATTACATGACATACTCATGTACATAGGTATTTTACAATTATTTGTACATTTACGTACTGTATAAACCCTCCCTGCACTGTTAAAAAAACACCCTTTACATTATAAATAACAGCAAGCAACGTAAATTTTTATGAAAGTGATAGGAAAACTTACCGTGAATGTGATGATGACGTGACATACATAGGTATTTTACAATCATTTTTACGTTTACGTACTATATAAACCCTCCCTGCACTGTTAAAAAAACACCCTTTACATTATAAATAACAGCAAGCAACGTAAATTTTTATGAAAGTGATAGATAAAATTACAGTGAATGAGGTGATGATGACGTGACATACATAGGTATTTTACAATAATTTTACGTTTACGTACTGTATAAACCCTCCCTGTACTGTTAAAAACAACCTTTACATTATAAATAACAGCAAGCAACGTAAATTTTTATGAAAGTGATAGACAAAATTACGGTGAATGAGGTGATAATGACGTGACATACACAGGTATTTTACAATTATTTTTACGTTTACGTACTGTATAAACCCTCCCTGCACTGTTAAAAAACACCCTTCACATTATATATAACAGCAAGCAACGTAAATTTTTATATGAGTGATAGATAAAATTACAGTGAATGAGGTGATGATGACGTGACATACATATGTATGTGATAGGTAAACTTACCGTGAATGAGGTGATGATCATCTTTCTTGACCCCGAAGGAAATTATTTCGCAGCCAATAAAAGCTTTACGGCTGCTTTTTGGGGGAGAAGAACATGGTAATGGGGAGTTGCAGTCGCTGTTTCTTCATTTGTTGGATGATGGTATGGTAAGGAATCATGGCATCGTTGAGAAAATTACAGAAGGTCACCGAACGAAACATATTATCGTCATATTCCTGCGAGAGTTGTTGAGTGCTTTAAAATGTTCATACATGGCTGCCAATCGTTCGAGTGTAAGGCCAGGTTCTTCAATTTCTTTGTGTGTTTCCTCAAGTTCTTCCTCCTCTTCGTTCGCTGATTTCGTCATTTCATCCAAGTCTTCATCAGTCAAAGGCTGCGAGTGGCAGTCAATCAGTTCATTCACATCTTCGTGAGTCATATCTTTAAAGCCTTCTCCTCCTAGCAATGCAGCCAACTTCACAGCTTTCGCAACTGCTGACTTCTGCACTTCGTCAGGAGCAAATCCTTTGTAGTCACGGATGACTTCGGGCCACAATTTCTTCCAGCTGGCATTGATTGTGGCCGACTTCATCTCTTTGATTGCTTTCTGAATATTTTGTAGGCATGTGGCAATCGTGTAATTATGCCAGTAAGTCTTCAATGAGAATTCTTTGTCCGAATCCATGGATTCAACTAGGTTCGCCAGGGCATTTCGTGTAGAGGGCCTTGAACGCACGAATAATGCCTTGATCCATAGGCTGAATCACTGACATCGTATTCGGTGGCAAGAACTCAACTTGAACACCGTCATATTGGAGATTGGTTGCGTGGCCACCAGCATTATCCATCAAAAGAAGGACTTTAAATTCAAGGCCTTTTTCCATAAGATAAAGTTTTACCTGAGGGATAAAGCATTGGTGAAACCAGTCCGATGAGAGGCTTTTCGTGATCCATGCCTTAGGGTTATGCATTCAATACACTGGCAGCAGAGTCTTATTCTTGTTCTTCAAAGCCCTAGGGTTCTTTGACTTGTAGATAAGCCCGGGCTTTAACATGAAGCCCGCAGCATTCCCGCACATGATGGGGGTAACGCGATCTTTGTGCGCTTTAAATCCCGGGGCTTTAGCTTCGTCCTTGAAGAGAAAAGTGCGAGCTGGTATTCTCTTCCAAAATAAGCCAGTCTCACCCATGTTGAAGATTTGCTCAGGAACATATTCCCCTTCGGCGATAATTTTCTTGAAGTCGTTCGTGACGTAATTTTTTCCAGCAGCTGCATCTGCAGAGGCAGCTTCGCCATGCACTGAAACGCTTTTTAGGCCATAGCGTTTTTGAAATTTGAAGAACCATCCCTTGCTAGCAACGAACGGTTGTATCCTCGATGGAGAATTGCTGGAGGGTCCTGGTTGTGGGTCGTCAATATCTTCTTTCTTCACCTCTCCACGGTCGCCACTGTCGTCATCGGGTTCATTTGCAGCGAATGCCTCGTACAGCTTCTTCGCTTTTGTTTGTATGATATTGGTGTCTAAGCTGATGCTTTTCTTTCTGCAATCAGCAGTCCACAAGGCCAAAGCAGCTTCCATCCGCACTACTGCATTATTGCGGGATGTTACGAACCTCTTTGCTGATTTATCAAAAGAAATACTCGCTGTTTTCCTGATCTTTACCTCATCCTTTTTTATGTAGCGCACAGTAGATTCATTGAGGCCAAAATAGCGGCCGACATCCACAAACCTGTTTCCTTCTTTCAACATATCTAAGAGTTTCACTTTATCTACAATGGTTAACATTTTCCTTTGCCGCTTAGGCTGACTACCAGAAGCCTTAGAAGGTGAAGGACGTTTGGGAGGCATTGCAAAGGTTAAATTACGTGTGAAAACACAATCACAAGCAAAACGTATTAATAAGCACAACGAGAACGGCGCACACGTGAGTTAGACTGAGCGAGTGAGGCAGCATATTGGAAATTGGAGGGAAAAGCAAACTGCAATGAAAAAGCCAATCAGACCCCATGATACAGAACATATTGAAAAACAATTCTGTGATTCGTCGTCTCCCGACCTTTCAGCCAATAGCATTCCATGAACTATCTCACGTAGGTGAGAGCCTTTTCGTTTTCCGAAACGCTGATAGCGGTATCGTATTTTACATGGTGCAATACTGTTAGTACACCTTGTTCCTTTTATGCGCTATTTTTTTTATCTGCGAAATTGCAATAATGCCCCCCCCCCAAAAATAATAGTAAACAACTCGGATTTTGCAAATAATGCCCCCCCCAAAAAAAAGAAAAAAATTCTTTTTAAAGATTATTGTGACACCAGGATGGACCAAAAAATTATAAAATAAAACAGCCTTTATCAGGCTGTAAAGAGAAACAGATGGAGAGTGTAATGACCTGTTAGATGTGAAGGGATTATAAAAGATGTGTAATGAATATCCAGCTCTCTGCTGGGTTTTAATATACCTCTGCATTACTCTCATGATGTCTATTCCAAAAATTCTCCTTAGATCTTATTATTATTATTATTATTATTATTATTATTATTATTATTATTATTATTATTATTATTATTAACAATAATTTTCCTTTGATGATGATTGTGGAGATTATTATTATTATTATTATTATTATTATTATTAATATTATTATTATTATTATTATTATTATTATTATTAATATCATTATTATTACGAATTTGTAATTAAACCATTATTTTTACAATAAATAATGTAGTTTTGGTTGAATGAACAAGAGTTAATTAAAGATCTCTCTCTCTCTCTCTCTCTCTCTCTCTCTCTCTCTCTCTCTCTCTCTCTCTCTCTCTCTCTCTCTCCAACATTCTATTCTACCCAGTAGGGTGGGTGTATATATAATGTATAATGATGATGATCTTTTCTTATCGTAATCCTCTTTGTACTGGTGGAAGAAGCCTCCGCGGGCACTTATTTACTATATTAAAAAAAAAAAAAATAATATAGTAAATAGTGCCCATGGAGGCTTCTTCCACCAGTACAAAGAGGATTACGATAAGAAAAGATCATCATCATTATACATTATATATGCACCCACCCTACCTCTGTCGTATGTCTATCTAATCTACATTTGAAGGTGTCTAAGGTATTGGCATTTATTATCCTACTAGGAATACTCTACGGTATTACCAAGCCAATTTTCACAAATTTCCCTTCTGAACCTAAATTTATCAAGATTAAATCCATTACCCATTACGAGTTCTGGTTTGATCATGAATTTTTAAAACTTTATTAATATCACCCTTGTTACTCCCTTTAAACCATTTATACACTTCAATCATATCCCCCCTAACTCTGTGCCTCTCTAGAGAATGTAGATTAAGTTTTTTAATCTGTCATATGGTAGATTTAGGCATTGCATAATTAATTTTTTTTTTCGTTTTTTAGTCTTGCTTTGGTTATTTATAATTCTTATTTTATCTTTGTATACATTTGCAGATAGAGGTTCGTTCTCCTGCATCCACCTCCTCTTCTAACACATAAGTTACTTGCTCACTGCCACCATGCATGTCCCAGTGTACTGTATAACTGTTGCCCACTGCATAATAGAGTAAAGTATAGTAATGTATGTTAATTTCTAGCTGTAAACTGAATATGAATATATTTTGTATACTCTTAAAAATAGATACAGGGCTCTCTGCTTTGCTATGTAGTAATAAAATATGTTTTTTACTTATCTTATATCTTTGGCGTGGTGTGTCTATGTAAGGTTTGGATCGTATCTATGCCCTTTATCATTGTTTCCTGTGGAAAATAACTAGTTTTTTCACGCGATTTTCCATTTACCCGACACTTCTGAGAACCTATCTAGGCGTTATTCTGAGAACTAGGTGTACTTTATGTTTTTTATTTTTTTTTACTGTTTTATTATTCTTAGACTAGGAAATACTTGTTTTATCAATAAAATAATGAAAATTTTAATATTCACTAGGTCACGTAGGTGAGAGCCTTTGCGTTATCCGAAACGTGATACCAGTATCGTACTGTTAGTACTGTATTTATGTGTTTTACTATTTTTTACTGTTTATTATTCTTAGGCTAGGAAATACTTGTTTTATCAATAAAATAATGAAAATTTTAATATTCACTAGGTCACGTAGGAGAGAGCCTTTGCGTTTTCCGAAACACTGATACACGTATCGTATTTTACGTGGTGCAATACTGTTTACTATTTTTTACTGTTTTATTATTCTTAGGCTAAGAAATACGTTTTTTTATCAATAAAATCATGAAACTACTGGAAATATAAATATATATGCTAGCTCACGTAGCTGCGACCTCAATACATTGTACGCTATCGGACACTATTTCGCATGATGCAATACTGTGAGTTATACTGTACGTACGTATATCTAAATTTGTTTTTTACTATTTTTTACTGTTTTATTATTCGTAGGCTGGGAAATAAATTTTTTTTATCAATTAAATAATGATTTTTTTTTTTCAATAAAAAAATGAAAATACTGAAAATTTTTATTTTTTTCAATATTTTAATATTTTTGCATATACCCATAAAATAAAATAATAATTTATAAAAAAAAAAAAAGCGATACAGTGAGAACGCAAACCAAAAAACGCGATACAGCGGGGGAACACTGTATATATATATATATATATATATATATATATATATATATATATATATATATATATATATATATATATATATATATATATATATATATATATATATATATATATATATATATATATATATATATATATATATACAGTGCTCCCTTGTTTATTGCGGGGGTTCGATTCCGGGACCCTCCGCGATAGGTGAAAATCCGCTAAGTAGGAGCACCATATATACATAGGCATATTACATTTATTTTTACCTTTACTGTATAAACCCTCCCTGCACCATTAACAAACCACCCTTTACTTTATTAATAACATCGTGCAAGCGCAAATTTATATGAACGTGATAGTTAAGCTTACCGTGAATGACGTGATGATGACGTGTACATACTCCACAGCCAATGGCGGCCGACATCTGAGAACCTTCTTCCTTCCTTCAGCATATCTCACAGTTTTACCTTTTCTGTTATGGTCAAGATCTTCCTTTGCCGCTTAGGTTTACTACCTTAGAAGATGAAGGACGCTTGGGAGGCATTGCAGGTGTTGAAATACAAAAGTTTCACAAAATTACAAGCACAACGTGAACGGCGCACACGTGAGTAGACTGAACGGGCGAGGCGAGACAATGGAAGATGCTGGGAGAACCAAGCTTCAATCAAAATGCCAATCAGACCCCATGATACAGAACATACAGAAAAACAAATCAGTGATTCGTCGTCTCCCACCCATCAGTCAACAGCATCCCATGTACTATCTCACATAGGTGCGACCCTTTGCGTTTTCCAAGACGCCAATACACTGTCGTAAAGTATTTTACATGGTGCAGTACCGTGAGTTACATGTTTAAGTTTTTGTTTTTTACTATTTTTTACTGTTTTATTATTCTTAGGCTAGGAAATACTTTTTAATCAATAAAATAATGAAAATACTGGAAATTTTAATATGAACTATGTCACGTAGGTGCGACCCATTTCGTTTTCCGAAACGCCGATACCGGTATCGTATTTTATATGGAACAATACTGTGAGTTACATGTATAAATTTATGTTTTTTTTACTATTTTTTACTGATTTATTATTCTTAGGCTAGGAAATACATTTTTTTATCAATAAAATAATGAATATACTGGAAATTTTATTATGTACTATCTCACGTAGGTGTGACCCTATGTGTTTTCTGAAACGCCGATACTGATATCGTATTTTTTATGGTGCAGAGTTACATGTTTAAATTTATGTGTTTTACTTTTTTTTACTGTTTTATTATTCTTAGGCTGGGAAATACTTTTTTTATCAATAAAATAATGAAAAAAATTTTCAATAAAACAATGAAAATACTGAAAATTTTAATATTTCCACAGATTGTGGATTCTCGCATATACCCAGAAAAAAAAACCTCACCAAAAAAAAACGTGATGCACTAAATTCGCGGTAGGTGAATTGTGATATAGCGAGGGATTACTGTATATATATATATATATATATATATATATATATATATATATATATATATATATATATATATATATATATATATATATATATATACACACAGTGGAACCTTGATTAACGAACTTAATCCGTTCCTAAACCCTGTTCGTGGAGTAAGAAAATTTTTCCCATTGAAGTGCATGTAATTTCAATTAATCCATTCTTAGTCACCTTAAATATACATTTAAAAAAAATTTATGAGTATAAAAATGTATTATACCTGTAAAAGGAAAATTACAATGATAATAGAAACAAATTCAACTCTACTAAATAAGACTTGGTACAGTGCTGTATTTACCTTTGTGGATGATTGTTGCTGGCACACGTGGATGGTGGTGGTGGTGGAGGGAGAGGAGGAGGAGGAGGACTACTCTTTTGAAGGAGAGTCCCCTTCCATGAAAACGTTAGGGAACTCTTCCGATACAGGCTGTATTTCTGGTGTTTTCTGTATGTTCTCTTTTGGAGGGTGGGTCTCTGACTAGTGGCACAAGAAAACGATCCAGAGAAATTTGTCTTTTCCCTCGCTGGTAAAGTTTTCTGAAATAACACAATGCATTGTCATTTACCATGCTCACTACTCTGTTGCCCACAGTTTTGTCTAGGTGATAATTCTCAATAAAAGCCTGCACATCATTCTTTAAATTTTTCACTGGACACCTTTACCCTCTCATCCCCCTCCTCCGATGACTGCTCATCTTGGAAAGTCTTCACTTGTTCACCTTGTAACTCGATCAATTCTTCAGTGGTGAGTTCTTGTTTGTGATCCTTTACCTGCTCCTCTACATCCTCCTCATTGACCTCCATGCCCAAACTTTTGCCCTTGGCCACAATTTCACTCACAAATTTGATAGCTACCTCCTCCTTGAAGCCCTCAAAGTCTCTATCAGTCACACTACCTGGCCGAAGTTTCCACCAGGCAGAGTTCAACGTTCGATATGACCTCCTTCCATGCTTTCTCAATGAGGCCATTGCAGTGGAGGATATTAAAGTGGTCTTTTCAGAAATTATGAAGGGTCAAATCTGTGTCATTGGGGACCTGGAACCACCTGGCAAAAAGACCCTTCGTATACAACTTCTAAAAATTGGAAATTACCTGCTGGTCCATGGACTGGAGGATAGGAGTGGTGTTGGGAGGAGTAAGGTCTTCTTCCACACGTGGTTTATGAGCAGGAGCATTATCCATTATGAGGAGACACTTAAAGAGCATGCCATTTTCCTCAAGATATTTCTTTACAGCTGGCACAAACACTTCCATCAACCACTCTAAAATCAAAATCCGCATGATCCAAGCCTTTGGATTTGACCTCCACATTTCCGGAAGGCAAGCCTTGAACATGTTATTGCGCTTAAAAACACGCAGATTTTCAGAGTGGTAAACTAAAAGAGGATTGATCTTATTGTCCCCACTAGAAGTGGCACACAATATAAGTGTAAGCCTGTCTTTCAGTGGTTTGTGGCACGCAGTGACTTCTCCTCTTGGGTTATATAAGTTCTTTTAGGCGTTTTCTTCCAAAAGAGTCCTGCTTCATCACAGTTAAAAACTTGTTGCTGGATGTAACCTTCACTCTCGATAACTTTAGCAAATTCCTTCATGTACGCATCCACTGCCTTTTGTTCAGAACTAGCCGCCTCTCCATGCCTAATAACGCTATGAATCTCAGTTCATCTACAAAAGTTTTCAAACCAGCCTCTGGTGACTTTAAATTCGTCAGTTTTAGCGCCACTAGAACTCGGAGTGTTCACTACTAAATCTTGGTGAATTTGCAAAGCCTTAGCGCATATTATGGCCTTGCTGATACTAACTCCAACCAGCTGTTTTTCATTTATCCACACTAACAATAACTTTTCTACCTCTTGTATTAACTGTGACCTATTCTTCGTTAAGATAGTCACTCCTTAGCCATGTCAGCTGCCTTATAGTTCTCTTTATTTTTAAAAATCATACTGATACTCTAGTTCGCCATGTTATACTGTGTGGCGAGATCAGATACACAAACACCCTTTTCATGCTTAGAAATTATTTCCTTCTTAGTTTCCACTGTTATGCGTTTAGGATGTTTGACGCCACTGTCATTAACACACTTTACTTTCTTAGGAGACATAATGAGGGCTAGCTTGAAGTAAAGGAAAAAAAATGGAAAAGTACAAAGCAAGAACAACGAACAGGGCACGAACGAAATACACAGCGCTGGCACCAATGCAGAACTGAGAGAGCAACCATGTGGGCAAGCGGGAACATGGTCGCTTGCCTGGATATGCATGTGTATGTGTGTTTGGGAGTCAAAAGTTATTTAGGAGTCAATGCAATATTTATTCGTAACTTTTGTACGTCGGGCAAGTTGTTCATGGGGAGGGTGTTCATGAATCAAGGGCACTGCTGCATATATATATATATATATATATATATGCCCTAATCCCTCGCTATTTCGCTGTTCACCTATCGCGGATTTTTTTTTTTTTTTTTAAAGATTATTGTGACACCAGGATGGGCCAAAAAATTATAAAATAAAACAGCCTTTATCAGGCTGTAAAGAGAAACAGAGATGGAGAGTGTAATGACCTGTCAGTGTGAAGGGATTATAAAAGATGTGTAATGAATATTCAGCTCTCTGCTGGGTTTTAATATACCTCTGCATTACTTTCATGATGTCTATTCCAATAATTCTCCTTAGATCTTATTATTATTATTATTATTATTATTATTATTATTATTATTATTGGCAACAATAATTTTCCTTTGATGATTGTGGAGATTATCATTATTATTATTACTATTATTATTATTATTATTATTATTATTATTATTATTATTATTATTATTATTATTATTATTAAGGGCTCATCATTGTTTGTACATCTGTTGGTTTATTTACATTAATAACTGTGTACAGTGCCCCTCCCTAGTTGGCTGGGACAAAGAGAGTGTGGGGGGTTGGGTAGAATAGAATATAGGAGAGAGAGAGAGAGAGAAAGAGAGAGAGAGAGAGAGAGAGAGAGAGAGAGAGAGAGAGAAAGAGAGAGAGAGAGACATCTTTAATTAACTCTTGTTCATTCAACCAAAACTACAGTAGTTATTGTAAAAATAATGGTTTAATTACCAATTCGTAATAATAATAAGAATAATAATAATAATAATAATAATAATAATAATAATAATAATAATAATACTCTCCACAATCATCATCAGAGGAAAATTATTGTTAAAAATAATAATACTAATAATAATAAAAATAATAATAATAATAATAATAATAATAATAATAATAATAATAATAAGATCTAAGGAGAATTATTGGAATAGACATCATGAAAGTAATGCAGAGGTATATTAAAACCCGGCAGAGAGCTGGATATTCATTGCACATCTTTTAGAATCCCTTCACATCTGACAGGTCATTACACTCTCCATCTCTGTTTCTCTTTACAGCCTGATAAAGGCTGTTTTATTTTATAATTTTTGGGCCCATCCTGGTGTCACAATAATCTTAAAAAAAAAAGAAAAAAAAAATCTGCTATAGGTGAACTGCGAAAGAGCGAGGGATTAGTGTATATATATCATCTTTTATTTATTTATTTTTTTTTTAAGGTGTTCCTACTTCGCGAAAATTCACCTATCGCGGCCGGTCCTGGAACCGAACCCCCGCCATAAACGAGGGATTACTGTATATATATATATATATATATATATATATATATATATATATATATATATATATATATATATATATATATATATATATATATATATATATATATATATATATATATATATATATATATATATATATATATATATATATATATATATATATATATATATATATATATATATATATATACAGGTATACCTCGGCTTAGGTCGTTTCGAGTTAAGTCGGTTTTCAAAAAAATATATGGAAAAATAAAAAAATAAGGTTTACGTCATTATAATCAACTTTACGTCTGTCAGCTACAAATATTGGAATCATAATATCACTAGAAAACCATTAAAAGCACATGAAGTCATGTTACTGCACAATAAATTAAAACAAAAGCACATAAAATCATGTTATTGTACAATAAATAAGAATAAAAGCATATAAAATCTTATTAAAATACGTACAGTAGTTCCAATATCTACCGTTAGGCGATGTCACTCATCATAATGATAATAGTAATAATAATAATAATAATAATAATAATAATAATAATAATAATAATAATGATGATAATAATAATAATAATAAGAATTCGAATACGAATAAGAATACGGATACGAATAAAAATAAGAATAAGAATGCAGCAGGCATTTGCATTTATCAAAAAGGACTTTCTTTGTTCGAGGATATGGATCCCAGTGCTATAAATAAACACAAAAACACATAAAATCATGTTATTGTACAATAAATAAGAATAAAAGCATATAAATATCTTATTAAAATACGTACAGTAGTTCCAATATCTACCGTTAGGCGTCGTCACTCGTCATAATAATAATAGGAATAATAATAATAATAATAATAATATTAATAAATAATAATAATGATAATATTAATAATAATAAGAATACAAATTAGAATATGAATAAGAATAAGAATGCAGCAGGCATTTGCATTTATCGAAAAGGACTTTCTTTGTTCGAAGATATGGATCCCAATGCTATAAATAAAAACAAAAACACATAAAATCATGTTATTGTACAATAAATAAGAGTAAAAGCATTTAAATATCTTATTATAATACGTACAGTAGTTCCAATATCTACCGTTAGGTGTCGTCACTCGTCATTCCCGCGAAACCGCTATTGTTTTGAATTGATATTATAAAGAAAATTGACAAAAAGCATTAAGAACAAACAGCAAACATATTTTTAATATAATATTGTCAGGGAAATAGCGTGTGCGGGCGCATCAGCTGATACAGAAGTGTGACAAAACGTATGCATCCTCGTCCTCACTGCCACCATCAGTGTTGCCAGAATACATAAATGAGATAAATGATAAATATAAAAAACATACATGTAAGCTGGTAAGTTATTTCAAGTATCTTAAAGGTGAAGTACATTTTTATTTAAATTACAGTACTACCATCTTGTAATTTTTTTTTTTTTTTTTATGATTGTGACATCAGGACGGGCCAATATAAATTATAAAATAAAACAGCCCTCATCTGGCCTGGGCACGAACAATACATAAAGTAAAGAGAAACAGAGATGGAGAGTGTAATGACTTGTCAGATGTGAAGGGATAATAATAGATGTGTGATGAATATCCAAGAATATTCAGTGTAGCTGTAGGCATAGAAAAAGAACCGTAACTGAAGGAAGACTAAACATCGAACTGTCCTGGACAGGGCTATTTAAGTTCAGAAAATCTTCAGCTGTAGTATCGCAACGGGCAGCTGGTGTGTAATTAATATATATCTTAAAATGTATCATACATTTGAAAATAAAAACATCCGCTTTATCTGGCAACACTGGCCCCCATGCTAAGCATGTTGCCAATGGCAAAATAGAGTTCATTAATTTGTTTACTTTACATAAATTTAAAAATAAAGATACTACCTGCCCTACGTGTGAACAATGTGAAGAGAGCCTAGAAAATTTTCTACTATTTTGTGAAGCATATGCACAAATAAGAACAATATAGTTTTTTAGCACAACCATATATAGAAAGGAAAATTGAAATAATTGCTAATATATTGTTATTTAGATACTGTAGTGAAAAAGACATCAAAGAAAGAAAAAAATTTATAAAAAGAATTTGTAGAAAAAGAAATCAAATAATAAAAACCGCACAAACAATTTAGCAAATCAAAACCAAGACTTGGGAGCCGTTGCAAAAGGCATATCCCACCCAACTATACTACTACTACAGTAAATCTGTATATCTAGGCTAGCCTAGACAAGCTAATTCGATTTAAGTCGTTTTTCGACTTAAGTCGTCTCTCCTGGAACCAATTAACGACATCAGGTGAGGTGTATATATATATATATATATATATATATATATATATATATATATATATATATATATATATATATATATATATATATATATATATATATATATATATATATATATATATATATATATATATATATATATATATATATATATATATATATATATATATATATATATATATATATATATATATATATATATGGGGAGTGTTCGTTTAACATGAGGGTTCTGTTCCTAACAACTGACTTGAAGCGGAGTTCGACATCAGTCGTAGTTTACCTAAATTCGAACCTAGGTCCCCCGACCTATGTTAAAAATAAATAATTTAAAATATTGGAAATATATATATGTTCGTAATCTATGATAAAAACTTACTAAAACTAATCTTAATAATGTTGCTTACCCTTTAAATTAACATTAATGTATAGAAATAAAATTCTCATTGTAAGATACATGTACTGTATAATAAAACTACACTAATAAACATAAATATATCTGTACTGTATCACACTACAATAATACTGTATACAGTACTCCCTCGTTTATCACAGGGGTTCGGTTCCAGGACCGGCCGCGATAGGTGAAAATCAGTGAAGTAGGATCACAATATATATATATATATATATATATATATATATATATATATATATATATATATATATATATATATATATATATATATATATATATATATATATATATATATATATAGGTATTTTACATTTATCTATACCTTTACTGTATAAACCCTCCCTGCACTGTTAACAAACCACCCTTTACTTTATTAATAACAACATGCAAGCGTAAAGTTATATGAGAGTGATAGATTAACATACCGTGAATGAGGTAATGATGACGTGTACATACTCATATACATAGGTATTTTACATTTATTTTTACCTTTACTGTATAAGCCCTTGCTGCACTGTTAAAAAGCCACCCTTTACTTTATTAATAACAGCGTGCAAGCGTAATTTATATGAACGTTATAAGTAAACTTACAGTGAATGAGGTGATGATGACGTGTACATACTCCAGAGGAAATTATTCCACAGCCAATGACAGCTTTACGGCTGCTTTTTGCTAGAGAAGTACCGTACATGGTAATGGGGAGTTGCTGTTGCTGATTCTTCATTTGTTGGAAAATGGTCTTGTAAGGAGTCGTAGCATCGTCGAGAAGATTGCAGAAGGTCACCGAATGAACTATATTATCGTCATGTTCCTGCGAGAGTTGTTGGACTCCATTCATATGTTCATACATGGCTGCCAGACATACGAGTGTAATGCCAGGCTCTTCGACTTCTTCGTGTGTGTCCTCTGGTTGTTCTCCCTCTTCTTCGCTCGCTGATTTTGTCATTTCCTCCAAGTCTTCATCAATCAAAGGCTGCAAGTGGCAGTCGATTAATTCATTCACGTCATTGTGAGTTATATCTCTAAAGCCTTCTCCTCCTAGAAGTGGAGCCAACTTCACAGCTTTCGCAACTGCCGAGTTATGGACTTCATCAGGAGCGAATCCCTTGTAGTCGTAGATGACTTCGGGCCACAATTTTTTCCAGCTGGCAATGATTGTGGCCGGCTTAATTTCTTTGAGTGCATTCTGAATATTTTGAAGGCATGTAGAAATCGTGTAGGTATGCCAGTAAGTGTTCAGTGCGAATTCTTTATTCGCATCCATGGATTCAAGCAGGTTCGTCAGGGCATTTCATGTGTAGAGGGCCTTGAACGCACGAATAACACCTTGATCCATAGGCTGAATCAGTGATGTCGTATTCGGTGGCAGGAACTCTACTTGAACACCATCATATTGGAGATCAGTTGCGTGGCCACCAACATTATCCATCGAAAGAAGGACTTTAAATTCAAGGCTCTTCTCCGCAAGATAAACTTTGACCTGAGGGATAAAGCGTTGGTGAAACCAGTCCGATGTGAGGTTTTTCGTGATCCAGGCCTAGGGTTATGCATCCAATACACTGGCAGCAGATTCTTATTCTTTTTCTTCAAAGCCCTAGGGTTCTTAGACTTGTAGATAAGCCCGGGCTTTAACATGAAGTCCACAGCATTCCCGCACATGACGAGGGTAACGCGGTCTTTGTGCGCTTTAAATCCCAGGACTTCAGCTTCTTCCTTGAAGAGAAAAGTGCGAGACGGCATTCTCTTCCAAAATAAGCCAGTCCCATCCATGTTAAAGACTTGCTCAGGAGCATATTCGCCTTCCTCGATAATTTTCTTGAAGTCGTTGTTCATGTAATCTTCAGCTGCAGCTGTATCTGCAGAGGCAGTTTCGCCATGTACCAAAATGCTCTTTAGGCCATAGCGTTTTTGAAATTTGGCGAACCATCCCTTGCTTGCCACGAACGATTGCTTCCTTGGTGGAGAATCGCTGGAGGGTCTTAGTTGTGGGTCGTCGATATCTTATTTTCTCCCCTCCTCCTTATGGTCGCCACTGTCGTCGTTGGGTTCGTTTGCAGCGAATGTCTCGTACAGCTTCTTCGCCTTTGTTTGTAAGATATTGGTGTCTAAGCTGATGTTCTTCTTCCTGCAATCAGCAATCCACAGGGCCAAATCAGATTCCATCCACACTATTATCTTATTGCTGGGTGTTACGACCCTCTTCGCTGTTTTACTAAAAGAAATAGTCGCTGTTTTCCTGATATTTGCCTCGTCCTTTTTGATGCATCAAACAGTAGATTCGTTGATGCCAAAATGGTGACCGACATCCGCAAACCTTCTTCCTTCCTTCAACATATCCAACAGTCTTACCTTTTCTGGTATGGTCAACATGTTCTTTTGCCGCTTAGGCTTACTACCAGAAGCCGTAGAAGATGAAGGATGCTTGGGAGGCATTGCAGAGGTTGAAAAACAAAAGTCACAAAATCACAAGCACAACACAAACGGCGCACACTTATGTAGACTGAACGGGTGAGGCGAGACAATGGAAGACACTGGGAGAATGAAGCTTCAGTCAAAAAGTCAATCAGACCCCATGATACAGAACATACAGAATAACAATTCTGTGATTCGTTGTCTCCCACCCTTTCAGCCAATAGCATCCCATGATCTATCTCACGTAGGTGCGACCCTTTGCGTTTTCCAAGACGCCAATACAGTGCACGCTATCGTACAATATTTTACATGGTGCAATACTGTGAGTTACATGTTTAATTTTATGTTTTTTACTATTTTGTACTGTTTTATTATTCTTAGGCTAGGAAATACTTTTTTATTGATAAAATAATTAAAATACAGGAACTTTTAATATGTACTAGCTCACGTAGGTGCGACCCTTTTCGTTTTCCGAAATGCCGATACCGGTTTCGTATTTTACATGTTGCACTACTGTGAGTTACGTGTTTTAATTTATGTTTTTTACTATTTTTTACTGTTTTATTATTCTTAAGCTAGGAAATACTTTTTTTAATCAATAAAATAATGAAAATAGTGGAAATTTTAATATGTGCTAGCTCACATAGGTGCGACCCATTGCATTTTCCGAAATGCCGAAACCAGTATCGTACTTTCTATGGTGCATATTTACATGTTGAAATTTATGTTTTTTACTATTTTTTACTGTTTTACTATTCCTAGGCCGGGAAATACTTTATTTTTATCAATAAAATAATGAAAAAATAAAATTTCAATAAAATAATGAAAATACTGAAAATTTTAATATTTTTGCATCTACCCAGAAAAAATAAACTGACCAAAAAAAAACTGTGATGCACTGAATTTGCAATAGGTGAATCGCAATAAAGCGAGGGTACACTGTAGTACAAAACTGTAGGTACTGTATTGTTTTACTCATGTTGTTTGCTTGTATAGGGAGGGAGAGACTGGCTTATTAGGAGAAAGCTGCTGAGGAGACGGGGGCAGGTGAGTTTGGAGAAGCGAAAGAACATGCAGTACAATACATAATCTATTGAAAAAAATACTGTGCTATAAGTTCTCTTTGTAAGATGCTGTATAATAAAACTATGCTTATAAACATAAAAGTATTATACAAAACTGTAGGTACTGAATTTCTTACTTTTACTTATGTGGTTTGATGATCGTGGTCACGGTCATGTCGGCTAATCCAAGATTGCGGCCAAAGTTTGTTGAAGATTCTCCCTTTTCAGCATAGTTTACCACTTCCGTTTTAATTTCCATGGTGATGGCTTTTCATTTCTTAGTGGTGCTGCCATCAGAACTATCATTAACACGCTTGGTAGGCAACTGAGCGGAGGTTCTTCTCCCTCTTCTAATGCCGCATGATGCCTGATTCTTGCACTATGTTCACCATACTATTTCAAATAAAATCGTATTTACAGCAATGTGTTGGGTATTTTTTTTTAATTCAATATGATTCTTGAATATAACCAAATATTACACAATTAAATAAATAATTCCATTAACTCGTTAACTACAAATATTGTACAGCTGTGTTTGATAGCTTTGCATTCGTGTGCATTTCAAATAAAATTGTATTAACAGCTCTGTGTTTGATATTTTTTTTAATTCAATATAACCAAATACTGCATATAAGAAAACAAATACATAAAGCCATAAACTTTATAAATACAAATACAGCTGTGTTTGCTAGCTTTGTATTTGTGTGTACACCTAGTTCTCAGAATAACGCCTAGATAGGTTCTCAGAAGTGTCGGGTAAATGGAAAATCGCGTGAAAAAACAAGTTATTTTCTATAGGAAACAATGATAAAGGGCATAGATACGTTCCAAACCTTACATAGACACACCATGCCAAAGATATAAGATAAGTAAAAAAACATATTTTATTACTACATAGCAAAGCAGAATGCCCTGTATCATTTTTTAAGGGTATACAAAAGATATTCATATTCACTTTACAGCTAGAAATTAACATACATTACTATACTTTATTATGCAGTGGGCAACAGTTATACAGTACACTGGGACATGCATGGTGGCAGTGAGCAAGTAACTTATGCGGTAGAAGAGGAGGTGGATGCAGGAGAACGAACCTCTATCTGCAAATGTATACAAAGATAAAATAAGAATTATAAATAACCAAAGAAAGACTAAAAAACGAAAAAAAAATAATTAATTATGCAATGCCTAAATCTACCATATGACATTAAAAAACTTAATCTACATTCTCTGGAGAGGCACAGAGTTAGAGGCGATATGATTGAGGTGTATAAATGGTTTCAAGGGATTAACAAGGGTGATATTAATAAAGCTTTAAAAATTCATGATCAAACCAGAACTCGTAATGGGTAATGGATTTAATCTTGATAAATTTAGGTTCAGAGGGGAAATTTGTGAAAATTGGCTTGGTAATACCGTAAAGTATTCCTAGTAGGATAATAAATGCCAATACCCTAGACACCTTCAAATGTAGATTAGATAGACATATGACAGAGGTAGGGTGGGTGTATATATAATGTATAATGATGATGATCTTTTCTTATCGTAATCCTCTTTGTACTGGTGGAAGAAGCCTCCGCGGGCACTTATTTACTATATTAATTTTTGTTTTTGTTTTAAATAAGGTAAATAGGCACCTGCGGAAGCTTCTTCCACCAGTACAAAGAGGATTACGATAAGAAAAGATCATCATCATTATACATTATATATACACCCACCCTATTGGGTAGAATAGAATGTTGGAGAGAGAGAGAGAGAGGAGGAGAGAGAGAGAGAGAGAGAGAGAGAGAGGAGAGAGAGAGAGAGAGAGAGAGAGAGAGAGATCTTTAATTAACTCTTGTTCATTCAACCAAAACTACATTATTTATAGTAAAAATAATAGTTTAATTACAAATTCGTAATAATAATAATGATATTAATAATAATAATAATAATGATAATAATAATAATAATAATCTCCACAGTCATCATCAAAGGAAAATTATTGTTAAAAATAATAATAATAATAATAATAATAATAATAATAATAATAAGATCTAAGGAGAATTTTTGGAATAGACATCATGAGAGTAATGCAGAGGTATATTAAAACCCAGCAGAGAGTTGGATATTCATTACACATCTTTTATAATCCCTTCACATCTGACAGGTCATTACACTCTCCATCTGTTTCTCTTTACAGCCTGATAAAGGCTGTTTTATTTTATAATTTTTTGGTCCATCCTGGTGTCAAAAAAAAAAAAGGGGGGCATTATCCGCGAAATCCGAGTTTTTTACTATTATTTTTGGGGGGCGTTATTGCAATTTCGCATATAAAAAAATCGCATATAAAAGGAACATGGTGTATTACGAATAAAATGGTATTTAGGGCTATGTGTGTTTTTTTTTAAATTCAATATAATTCTTCAAGAAAACCAAATATATAAACAAATAAATAAAGCCATTAACTTGATAAACACGAATATAATACAGCTGTGTTTGCTAGCTATGTATTCGTGTGTATTTCAAATAAAATCGTACTTACAGCTTTATTTTTAATTCAATAAAATCCTTCAAGACTGTATAACCAAATCAAATAACTGAATAGTGCCATTAGCTTTATAAATATGATTATAGTTGTGTTTGTTAGCTTTGTACTTGCGTGTATTTCAAATAAAATCGTATTTACAGTTATGTATTTTTTTTTTATTCAATATAATCCTTCAATATAACCAAATTTATAAACAAATAAATAAATAAAGCCATTAACTTGATAAATATGAATACAGCAGTGCTGCCAGGTGTGTATTCCTCCGTCGCTCTCACAAACTATTTTGGCCCGTGGTTTGAATTTACCGCACCAGCCAGGGTGGACAAAAAATTAATTTATTAATGATTTATTAATTATTTTTTGGCCTTTTTTGTAACAGCAAAACGACGCAAGTCAAAACGATGTTATACGAGGACCTACCGTATATATATATATATATATATATATATATATATATATATATATATATATATATATATATATATATATATATATATATATATATATATATATATATATATATATATATATATATATATATTTATACTGTGCTCCCTCGTTTATCTCGGGGGTTCGGTTCTGGGACCAGCCACGATAGGTGAAAATCCGCGAAGTAGGATCACAATATATACCTAGGTATTTTCATTTATTTTTACCTTTACTGAATAAACCCTCCCTGCACTGTTAACAAACCACCCTTTATTTTATTAATAACAGCGTGCTGACGTAAATTTATATGAAAGTGATAGGTAAACTTACCGTGAATGAGGTGAATATGAAGTGTACATACTCATATACATAGGTATTTTACATATATTTTTACCTTTACTGTATAAACCCTCCCTGCACTGTTAAAAAACCACCCTTTACTATATTAATAACAGCGTGCAAGCGTAAATTTATATGAACCTGATAGGTAAACTTACCGTGAATGAGGTGATGATGACGTGTACTTACTCCTGAGGAAATTATTCCACAGCCAATGACAGCTTTACGGCTGCTTTTTGCTAGAGAAGAACATGGTAATGGGAAGTTGCTGTCGCTGTTTCTTCTGTTATTGGAAGATGGTCTTGTAAGGAGTCATGGCATCGTCGAGAAGATTGCAGAATGTCACCGAATGAACCATATTATCGTTATGTTCCTACGAGAGTTGTTAGATTGCTTTCACATGTTCATACATAGCTACCAGACGTTCGAGTGTAAGGCCAGGTTCGTCGACTTCTTCGTGCGTTTCCTCTGGTTGTTCTTCCTCTTCTTCGCTCGCTGATTTTGTCATTTCCTCCAAGTTTTCATCAGTCAAAGGCTGCAAGTGGCAGTCGATCAGTTCTTTCACGTCTTCGTGAGTCATATCTTTAAAGCCTTCTCCTAATAGAGATGGAGCCAACTTCACATCTTTTGCAACTGCCGAGTTATGGACTTCATCAGGAGCGAATCTCTTTTAGTCGTAGATGACTTCGGGCCACAATTTCTTGCTGCTGGCATTGATTGTAGCCGGCTTCATTTCTTTGATTGCATTCTGAATATTTTGAAGGCATGTAGCAATCGTGTAGTTACGCAAGTAAGTCTTCAGTGAGAATTCTTGTCCAAATCCATGGATTCAGCCAGGTTTGTAGAGGGCCATGAACGCATGAATAACACCTGGATCCATAGGCTGAATCAGTGATGTTGTATTGGGTGGCAGGAACTCTACTTGAACACTGTCATATTGGAGATCAGTTACATGGCCACCAGCATTTTCCATCAAAGGAAGGATTTTAAATTCAAGGCCCTTCTCCGCAAGATAAACTTTGACCTGAGGGATAAAGCATTGGTGAAACCAGTCCAATGTGAGGCTTTTCATGATCCAGGCCTTAGGGTTTTGCATGCAGTAACTGGCCGCAGATTCTTATTCTTGTTCTTCAAAGCCCTAGGGCTCTTAGACTTCTAGATAAGCTCGGGCTTTAACATGAAGGCCGCAGCATTCCCGCACATAACGAGGGTAACGCGGTCTTTGTGCGCTTTAAATTCCAGGACTTCAGCTTCTTCCTTGAAGAGAAAAGTGCGAGACGGCATTCTCTTCCAAAATAAACCAGTCCCATCCATGTTAAAGACTTGCTCAGGAGCATATTCGCCTTCCTCGATAATTTTCTTGAAGTCATTGTTCATGTAATCTTCAGCTGCAGCTGTATCTACAGAGGCAGCTTCGCCATGTACTGAAATGCTCTTTAGGCCATAAAGTTTTTGAAATTCTGCGAACCATCCCTTGCTTGCCATGAACGATTGTTTCCTCGGTGGAGAATCGCTGGAGGGTCTTAGTTGTGGGTCGTCGATATCTTCTTCTCTCTCCTCCTCCTTATGGTCGCCGCTGTCGTCCTCGGGTTAGTTTGCATCGAATGTCTCGTACAGCTTCTTCGCCTTTGTTTGTAAGATATTGGTGTCTAAGCTGATGTTCTTCCTGCAATCAGCAATCCACAGGGCTAAAGCAGATTCCATCCACACTATTATATTGTTGTGGGTGTTATGACCCTCTTCATTGTTTTACTAAAAGAAATAGTCGCTGTTTTCCTGATATTTGCCTCGGCCTTTTTGATGTATCAAACAGTAGATTCGTAAATGCCGAAATGGCGGCCGACATCCGCGAACCTTCTTCCTTCCTTCAGCATATCTAACAGTCCTACCTTTTCTGGTATGGTCAACATCTTCCTTTGCCACTTAGGCTTACTACCAGAAGCCTTAGAAGATGAAGGATGCTTGGGAGGCATTGCAGAGCTTGAAAAACGAAAGTAAAAAAATCACATGCACAACTATTATGAAGCACAACGCAAACAGCGCACACGTGAGTAGACTGAACGGGTGAGGCAAGACAATGGAAAATGCTGGGAGAATGAAGCTTCAATCAAACCCCATGATACAGAACATACAGAAAAACAGTTCTGTGATTCGTCGTCTCCCACCCTTTCAGCCAATGGAATCCCATGATCTATCTCACGTAGGTGCGACCCTTTGCATTTTCCAAAACGCCAATAAAGAGTACGCTATCGTACAATATTTTATATTGTGCAATACTTTGAGTTACATGTTTAAATTTGTTTTTTACTATTTTTTACTGTTTTATTATTCTTAGGCTAAGAAATACTTTTTTTTATCAATAAAATAATGAAAATACAGGAAATTTTAATATGTACTAGCTCACGTAGGTGCGACCCTTTTCGTGTTCCGAAACGCCGATACCGGTATCGTATTTTACATGGTGCAATACTGTGAGTTACATGTTTAAATTTATGTTTTCTACTATTTTTTACTTTTTTATTATTCTTAGGCTAAGAAATACTTTTTTTTTTATTAAAAAAATAATGAAAATACTGGAAATTTTAATATGTGCTAGCTCACGTAGGTGCGACACTTTGCGTTTTCTGATACGCCGATACCAGTATTATAATTTCTATGGTGCAGGGTTACATATTTAAATTTATGGTTTTTACAATTTTTTACTGTTTTACTATTCTTGGGATGAGAAATAAATTTTTTTATCAATGAAATAAAAAAAATTTCAATAAAATAATTAAAATACTAAAAATTTTAATATTTTAATATTCTTTCATATACCCAGAAAAAAAAAAACTCGCCAAAAATACGCTATACAAAAAGCTATGGACTGAATTCACGATAGGTGAACTGCGATATAGCGAGGGTTCACTGAAGTACCAAACTGTTGGTACTGTATTGTTTTACTCATGTGGTTTGCTTGTATAGGGAGGGAGAGACTGGCTTATTAGGAGAAAACTGGAGAGGCAGCTGCTGAGGAGACTGGGGCAGGTGAGGCTGGAGAGGCAAAAGAACATGCAGTACAGTACATAATCTATAGAAAAAAATACTGTACGATAAGTTCTCATTGTAAGATACTGTATAATAAAACTACACTTATACTGTAAACATAAAAGTGTTATACAAAGCTGTAGGTACTGAATTTCATACTTTTACTCATGTGGTTTGATGATCGTAGTCACGGTCATGTAGGCTAATCCAAGATTGCGGCCAATGTTTGTCGAAGATTCTCCCTTTTCAGCAGAGTTTACCACTTCAGTTTTAATTTCCATGGTGATGGCTTTTCATTTCTCAGTGGTACTGCCATTAGAACTATCACTAACACGCTTGGGAGGCAACTGAGCGGTGGTTCTTCTACCTCTTCTAATGCCGCATGATGCCTGATTCTTGCACTATGTTCACCATACTATTTCAAATAAAATCGTATTTACAGCAATGTGTTGGGTTTTTTTTTCAGTTAAATATAATTCTTGAATATGACCAAACACAGTATATACACAATTAAAGAAATAATTCCATTAATTCATTAACTACGAATATAGTACAGCTGTGTTTGCTAGCTTTGCATTCGTGTGTATTTAAAATAAAATCGTATTAGCAGCAATGTGTTTGGTATTTTTTATTTAATTCAATATAACCAAATACTGTAAATAAAAAAATAAATAAATAAAGCCATTAACTTTATAAATACGAATACAGCTGTGTTTGCCAGCTTTGTATTTGTGTGTATTTCATATAAAATCATATTTAGAGATATGTGTTTTTTTTTTTAATTCAATATAATTTTTCAATATAACCAAATATATAAACAAGTAAATAAATAAAGCCATTAACTTGATAAACACAAATATAATACAGCTGCATTTGCTAGCTTTGTATTCGAGTGTATTTTGAATAAAATCGTACTTACAGCTTTTTTTTTAATTTAATGTAATCCTTCAATACTGTATAACCAAATATATAAACAAATAAATAAATAGTGCCATTAACTTGATAAATATGATTACAGCTGTGTTTACTAGCTTTGTACTTGCATGTATTTCAAACAAAATCGTATTTACAATTATGTATTTTTTTTTAATTCAATATAATCCTTCGGTATAACCAAATTTATAAACAAATAAATAAATAAAGCCATTAACTTGATAAGTATGAATACAGCAGTGCTGCTAGCTGTGCATTCCTCTACCGCTCTCACAAACTATTTTGGTGCGTGGTTTGAATTTACCGCACCAGCCAGGGAGGACAAAAATAAATTTATTACTACTTTATTAATTATTTTTTGGCCTTTGTCGTAACAGTGGAATGATATTATACGAGGACCTACTGTATATATATATATATATATATATATATATATATATATATATATATATATATATATATATATATATATATATATATATATATATATATATATATATATACAGTGCTACCCCGGTTATTCGCGCTTCTTGGTTCGCGTTCTCACTCTATCGCGTTTTTTTTTTTTATAAATTATTATTTTATTTTATGGGTATATGCAAAAATATTAAAATATTGAAAAAAAAAATTTCAGTATTTTCATTTTTTTATTGAAATTTACGTTGCATGCTGTTATTTATAATATAAAGGGTGTTTTTTTAACAGTGCAGGGAGGGTTTATACAGTTCGTAAACGAAAAAATAATTGTAAATGAGTATGTGTGTCACGTCATCATCACATTCATCGTAATTTAATCTATCACTTTCATAAAAATTTACGTTGCTTGCTGTCATTTATAATGTAATGGGTGTTTTTTTAACAGTGTAGGGAGGGTTTATACAGTACGTAAACGAAAAAATAATTATAAATGAGTATGTATGTCACGTCATTATCACCTCATTCACCGTAATTTTATCTATCACTTTCATAAAAATTTACGTTGCTTGCTGTTATTTATAATGTAAAGGGTGTTTTTTTAACAGTGCAGGAAGGGTTTATACAGTACGTAAACGAAAAAATAATTGTAAATGAGTATGTATGTCACGTCATTATCACCTCATTCACAGTAATTTTATCTATCACTTTCATAAAAATTTACGTTGCTTGCTGTTATTTATAATGTAAAGGGTGTTTTTTTAACAGTGCAGGGAGGGTTTATACAGTACGTAAACGAAAAAATAATTGTAAATGAGTATGTATGTCACGTCATTATCACCTCATTCACCGTAATTTTATCTATCACTTTCATAAAAATTTACGTTGCTTGCTGTTATTTATAATGTAAAGGGTGTTTTTTTAACAGTGCAGGGAGGGTTTATACAGTAGGTAAACGAAAAAATAATTGTAAATGAGTATGTATGTCACGTCATTATCACCTCATTCACCGTAATTTTATCTATCACTTTCATAAAAATTTACGTTGCTTGCTGTTATTTACAATGTAAAGGGTGTTTTTTTAGCAGTGCAGGGAGGGTTTATACAGTACGTAAACGAAAAAATAATTGTAAATGAGTATGTATGTCACGTCATTATCATCTCATTCACCTTAATTTTATCTATCACTTTCATAAAAATTTACGTTGCTTGCTGTTATTTAAAATGTAAAGGGTGTTTTTTTAACAGTGTAGGGAGGGATTATACAGTACGTAAACGAAAAAATAATTGTAAATGAGTATGTATGTCACGTCATCATCACATTCACGGTAAGTTTTCCTATCACTTTCATAAAAATTTACGTTGCTTGCTGTTATCTATAATGATAAGGGTGTTTTTTTTAACAGTGCAGGGAGGGTTTATACAGTACGTTAATGAAAAAATAATTGTAAATGAGTATGTATGTCACGTCATTATCACCTCATTCACTGTAATTTTATCTATCACTTTCATAAAAATTTACGTTGCTTGCTGTTATTTATAATGTAAAGGGTGTTTTTTTTAACAGTGCAGGGAGGGTTTATACAGTATAAACGTAAAAATATATTAAAATATCTATGTACATATAGGCGGATCCTACTTTGTGGATTTCCTGGTTTGCGCCGGGTCCCGGAACCGGACTACCGCGATAAGTGAGGCAACACTGTATATATATATATATATATATATATATATATATATATATATATATATATATATATATATATATATATATATATATATATATATATATATATATATACATATATATATATATATATATATATATATATATATATATATATATATATATATATATATATATATATATATATATATATATATATAGATATATATATATATATATATATATATATATATATATATATATATATAATGGATTGATGGATTCGGTTTTATGTCATGAACTCCTTTTTCTACTAAAGACTAGGACGGTTGCCTTCTTACGAAGGACTTGTTTTGGCAGATGTAATCGTTACCCTGAGTGTATGCCCTTCCTAACCTCAGTCTGTGACGGGGCACGAAGCCTCAGAGTTGCAGACGCTACCATTTTGCCACAGAGACTACTATATATATATATATATATATATATATATATATATATATATATATATATATATATATATATATATATATATATATATATATATATATATATATATATATATATATATATACAGTGCTCCCTCGTTTATCGCGGGGGTTCGGTTCCGGGACCAGCCACGATCGGTGAAAATCCGCGAAGTAGGATCACAATATATACATAGGTATTTTCATTTATTTTTACCTTTACGTATAAACCCTCCCTGCACTGTTAACAAACCACCCTTTACTTTATTAATAACAGCATGCAAGCGTAAATTTATATGAAAGTGATAGGTAAACTTACCGTGAATGAGGTAATGATGACGTGTATATACTCATATACATAGGTATTTTACATATATTTTTACCTTTACAGTATGAACCCTCCCTGCACTGTTAAAAAACCACTCTTTACTTTATTAATAACAGCGTGCAAGCGTAAATTTATATGAACGTGATAGGTAAACTTACCGTGAAAGAGGTGATGATGACGTGTACATACTCCAGAGGAAATTATTTCACAGCCAATGACAGCTTTACGGCTGCTTTTTGCTAGAGAAGAACATGGTAATGGGGAGTTACTGTCGCTGTCTCTTCTTTTGTTGGAAGATGGTCTTGTAAGGAGTCATGGCATCGTCGAGAAGATTGCAGAAGGTCACCGAACGAACCATACTATCGTCATGTTCCTGCGAGAGTTGTTGGACTGCTTTCATATGTTCATACATATGCGTTTCCTCTGCTTGTTCATCTTCCTCTTCTTCGCTCGCTGATTTTGTCATTTCCTCCAAGTCTTCATCAGTCAAAGGCTGCAAGTGGCAGTCGATCAGTTCATTCACGTCTTCGTGAGTCATATCTTTAAAGCCTTCTCCTCCTAGAAATGCAGCCACCTTCACAGCTTTCGCAACTGCCGAGTTATGAACTTCATCAGGAGCGAATCCCTTGTAGTCGTAGATGACTTCGGGCCACGATTTCTTGCAGCTGGCATTAATTGTGGCCGGCTTCATCTCTTTGATTGCATTCTGAATATTTTGAAGGCATGTAGCAATCGTGTAGTTATGCGAGTAAGTCTTTTGTGAGAATTCTTTGTCCGCATCCATGGATTCAACCAGGTTCACCAGGGCATTTCGTGTGTAGAGGGCCTTGAACGCTCGAATAACGCTCTAATCTATAGGCTGAATCAGTGATGTCATATTCGGTGGCAGGAACTTTACTTGAACACCGTCATATTGGAGATCAGTTGCGTGTTCGCCAGCATTATCCATTAAAAGAAGGACTGTAAATTCAAGGCCCTTCTCTGCAAGATAAACTTTGACCTGAGGGATAAAGCATTGGTGAAACCAGTCCGATGTAAGGCATTTCGTGATCCAGGCCTTAGGGTTATGCATCCATTACACTGGCAGCAGATTCTTATTCTTGTTCTTCAAAGCCCTAAGGTTCTTAGACTTGTAGATAAACCCGGGCTTTAACATGAAGCCCACAGCATTCCCGGACATGACGAGGGTAACGCGGTCTTTGTGCGCTTTAAATCCCGGGGCTTTAACTTCTACTTTGAAGAGAAAATCCTTTAGCATATCTAACAGTTTTACCTTTTCTGGTATGGTCAACATCTTCCTTTGCCGCTTAGGCTTACTACCAGAAGCCGTAGAAGATGAAGTACACTTGGGAGGCATTGCAGAGCTTGAAAAGCGAAAGTCACAAACTCACAATCACAACATATTAAGAAGCACAACGCGAACGGCGCACACGTGAGTAGACTGAACGGGTGAGGCGAGACAGTGGAAGACTCTGGGATAATGAAGCTTCAATCAAAAAGCCAATCAGACCCCATGATACAGAACATACAGAAAAACAATTCTGTGATTCGTTGTCTCCCACCCTTTCAGCTAATAGCATCCCATAAACTATCTCACCTAGGTGCGACCCTTTGCTTTTTCCAAGACGTCAATACAGTGTACGCTATCGTACAATATTTTACATGCTGCAATACTGTGAGTCACATGTTTAAATTTGTTTTTTACTATTTTTTACTGTTATTATTCTTAGGGTAGGAAATACTTTTTTTTTATCAATAAAATAATGAAAATACAGGAAGTTTTGATATGTACTAGCTCATGTAGGCGTGACCCTTTTTGTTTTCCGAAACGCCGATACCGGTATCGTATTTTACTTGGTACAATACTGTGAGTTACATGTTTAAATTTATATTTTCTACTATTTTTTATTATTTTATAATTCTTAGGCTAGGAAATACTTTTTTTTTTATCAATAAAATAATGAAAATACTGGAAATTTTAATATGTGCTAGCTCACGTAGGTGCGACCCTTTGTGTTTTCCGAAACGCAGATACCAGTATCGTACTTTCTATGGTGCAGAGTTCTTCTTTGTATGTGGGGTCGATGTTTCTGGCCAGTGTTCTCCATATTTTCCTGTCCCATACCTCATCACCCAACAAACCGTAAGACCTCAAGTCGTCATTGATGCAATCCATCCACCTACGCTTTGGTCTCCCCCTCCTACCCTGTATATCTATTTCCATCACCCTCCTCCCAATATACTGTTCATCCCTCCTAATGACATGACCATACCATCTTAGTGTACTTTCTTGTATCTTATCTGATATTTCACTTACTTTTGAGGTACCTCTAATTACCTCGTTTCTGATCTTATCGCTTCTTGTCACCCCACACATCCATCTCAACATCCTCATCTCTGCTACATCCAGTTTTTTTCTCTTGTGTCTTCTGTATTGCCCATGTCTCTGCTCCATACATCATCGCAGGTCTCACAACTGTCTTATGCACTTTACCCCTCAACTTAATCCCTATTCTCTTGTCGCACATCACCCTAGACACTTTCTTCCAGTTCTTCCATCCCTCTTGTATTCTGTGGGTTATTTCTGACTCTAGGTCACTATCCTCTGCTACTGTTGATTCTAAATACTTGAACTTTTCAACTCTTTTCAACACCTCCCCCTGCAAATTGACCTCCCCATCCTCATCATCTCTCAACCTCAAGTACTCTGTCTTCTTCCTGCTGATTTTCAGTCCTCTATCCTCCATCACTCTTCTCCACTTCTCAAGCTTCTCCTCCACTACCTCTCGTCTGTTGCTACACAGTACAATGTCATCTGCAAAGAGCATACACCATGGTGACTGATCTCTAATACCCTGGGTTACTACATCCAAGACCAGATCAAATAGTTATGGACTCAGAGCAGACCCATGATGCAGACCAACATTTACTGAGAGACTTTTCGTCAAGCCCACACTGCTCTTAACATTTGCCTCAGCCCTCTCATACATATCTTGGATTATTCTTACATATTTCTTGGGGACTTCCTTTTCTCTAATACTCCTCCACACCTCTTGACGTGGTACTCAATCATATGCCTTTTCCAGGTCAATAAAGACCATATGCAGTCCTTTCTGTTTCTCCCGATGCTTTTCCATCATTTGTCTCAAGGCAAATATGGCTTCTACTGTCCCTCTTCCAGGCATGAAGCCAAACTGTTCATCCCCAATTGTCGTTTCATCTCTGAGTCTCCTCTTTATAATCTTCTCCCATATCTTCAAAGTATGACTTAACAACTTTATACCTCTATTGTTTCCACACTCCTGAATGTCTCCCTTCCCTTTATATGTTTAAATTTGTTTGTTTACTATTTTGTACTGCGTTATTTTTCTTAGGCTGGGAGATACTTGTTTTTATCAATAAAATAACGAAAAATAATTTTTTTTTAATAAAATAATGAAAATACTGAAAATTTTAATATTTAAATATATTAATATTCTCGAATATACCCAGAAAAAAAATAAACTCGCCAAAAAAACCGCGATGCACTGAATTCGTGATGAGTGAACTGCGAAATAGCGAGGGTTCAGTATATATATATATATATATATATATATATATATATATATATATATATATATATATATATATATATATATATATATATATATATATATATATATATATATATATATATATATATATATATATATATACCCAGTTCTTGGAATAATGCGAAGATAGATTCTCAAAAGTGCCACGTATTTTAATTTTCGCATAATTTAACGAGTTATTTTCTAAAAGAAACAATGATAATGGGCATAGCTCGTTCCACAGCCGTCCATAGACACACTGTACCAAAGATATAAGATAAGTAATACATATTCTATAAGTACATAACAAAGCACAAAGACCTGTAGTTATTTATATTAACATGCAAATAGTGTATAGTATAAAAGATATACAGATTTACTGTACAGTAAACAAATTAATGCTCTATTATGCAGTGGGCAACAGGCATACACTGAAACGTGCATGTTGGCGGTGAGCATGAGGATGCAAACGTTTTTACGCCTCCGTATCAGCTGATGCACCCTCGCACGCTATTTCCCTGACAATATTATATCAAAAATTTGTTTGTTGTTTGTTCTTAAAGCTTTTTTTCAATTTTCTTCATAATATTCGATTGCATTAAGCAGTAGAAGAGGAGGAGGAGGATGCGGGAGAACAAACCTCTATCTGCAAACGATTTGGCGCTTCCTCATCAGCTGATACACAATCGCACGCTATTTCCCTGACGATGTTATATCGAAAATTTGTTTGCTGTTTGTTCTTAATGCTTTTTTCAATTTTATTCATAATATTCGATTGCATTAAGTGACAAAAGAGGAGGAGGATGCGGGAGAACGAACCTCTATCGGCAAACATTTTGCTGCTTCCGAATCAGCTAATGCTTATCACTTTTCAGGCACAATATCTTACTCATAAAATGTTTATTTACTCAATCTATTTGGAGTTTATCTAATTTTCAAGATTATAGTATAACATATCTTCTTTACATATCAACCGTGCTGCACGAAATCTAAATGTAAACAAAGTCATCTTAGAGAAAAAGAAAACTATACAATTCATTACAAAGAAAACATATATCTGGGAAACTTAAATGAAATATATATATTCTCTACACGCTATTTCCCTGACGATATTATATCAAAAGTTTGTTTGCTGTATGTTCTTAATGCTTTTTTCAATTTTCTTCACAATATTCGATCTCATTAAGCGGTAGAAGAGGAGGAGGATGCGGAAGAACGAACCTCTATCCACAAATGTTTTGCCATTTCCGTGTCAGCTGATGCACCCTCGCACGCTATTTTGTTTGTTGTTTGTTCTTAATGCTTTTTTCAATTTTCTTCATAATATTTGATCGCATTAAGAGGTAGAAGAGGAGGAGGATGCGGGAGAACAAACCTCTATCCACAAACGTTTTGCCACTTCCGTGTCAGCTGATGCACCCTAGCACTCTATTTCCCTGACGATATTATATAAAAAATCTGCTTGCTGTTTGTTCTTAATGCTTTTTTCCATTATCTTCATAATATCCGATCGTATTAAGCGGTAGAAGAGGAGGAGGATGGCGGAAAAGTGCCTCCGAGGCGGTCGGTTATTTACTAAAATGAAAATTTTTTTTCAATATTTTTTGCATGGGCGTTATTCGCGAATTTTGTATTTTTTTACTATTATTTTTTAGGGGCGTTATTCCAATTTTGCGGATAAAACCACGCTGAGAAAGCGAACAAGGTATATATATATATATATATATATATATATATATATATATATATATATATATATATATATATATATATATATATATATATATATATATATATATATATATATATATATATATATATATATATATATATATTATATATATATATATATATATATATATATTATACAGTAACCCCTCGTTTATTGCGGGGGTTCGGTTCCAGGACTGGCCGCGACAGGTGAATTTCCGCAAAGCAGGAACACCTAAAAAAGAAAATAATAATAATAATAATAATAATTATTTTAAATGATTGTGACACCAGGACAGGCCAAAATATAATAAAATAAAACGGACTTTATTGGGGCTGGGTATGAAGAATACATAAAGTAAAGAGAAACAGAGATGGAGAGTGTAATGACCTGTCAGATGTGAAGGGATTATAAAAGATGTGTAATGAATATCCAATTCTCTGCTGGGTTTTAATATACCTCTGCATTACTTTCATGATGTCTATTCCAAAAATTCTTAGATCTTATTATTATTATTATTATTATTATTATTATTGGCAACAATAATTTTCCTTTGATGATGATTGTGGAGATTATCATTATTATTATTACGAATTTGTAATAAAACCATTATTTTTACAATAAATAATGTAGTTTTGGTTGAATGAACACGAGTAAATTAAAGATCTCTCTATCTCTCTCTCTCTCTCTCCCAACATTCTATTCTACCCAACTCCCCACACTCTCTTTGTCCCAGCCAACTAGGGAAGGGCACTGTACACAGTTATTAAAGTAAATAAACCAACAGATGTGCAAACAATGATGAGCCCTTAATAATAATAATAATAATAATAATAATAATAATAATAATAATAAAAATAATGATGATAATAATCTCCACAATCATCATCAAAGGAAAATTATTGTTGCTAATAATAATAATAATAATAATAACAATAATAATAATAATAATAATAAGATCTAAGGAGAATTATTGGAATAGACATCATGAAAGTAATGCAGAGGTATAATAAAACCCAGCAGAGAGCTGGATATTCATTACACATCTTTTATAATCCCTTCACATCTGACAGCTCATTACACTCTCCATCTCTGTTTCTATTTACAGCCTGATAAAGGCTGTTTTATTTCATAACTTTTTGGCCCATCCTGGTGTCACAATAATCTTTAAACTTTTTATTTATTTATTTATTTATATATTTTTTCCAAAGAAAATCCGCGATGCAGTGAATCCGTGATAGATGAACCGCGAAATAGCGAGGGATTACTGTATATATATATATATATATATATATATATATATATATATATATATATATATATATATATATATATATATATATATATATATATATATATATATATATATATATATATATACAGTGTTCCTTTAATTATTGCGAAGGTTCGGTTCCAGGACCCGGCGCGAGACTGGAAAATCGCGGAGTAGGATCAGCCTATATGTACATAGATATTTTTATTTATTTTTACGTTTACACCGTATAAACTGTATAAACCCTCCCTGTACTGTTAAAAAACCACCCTTTACTTTATAAATAACAGCATGCAACGTAAATTCATATGTACGTGATAGGTAAACTTACCTTATCTGTTATGGTTAACATTTTCCATTGCCGCTTAGGTTCACTACAAGAAGCCTTAGAAGATTAAGGATGCTTGGGAGGCATTGCAAAGGTTAAAATATGCGAGTAAAAAAATCACAAGCAAAACGTATTAATAAGCACAACGTGAACGGCGCACACGTGAGTTAGACTGAACGAGTGAGGCGAGACAATGGAAGATTGTGGAAGCCTTTGTCCGAAACGCTGATAGCGGTATCGTATTTACATGTTGCAATACTGTTAGTATTTATGTTTTTTACTATTTTTTACTGTTTTATTATTCTTAGGCTAAGAAATAAGTTTTTTTTATCAATAAACTCATGAAACTACTGGAAATTTTAATATATATGCTAGCTCACGTAGGTGCGACCCCAATACATTGTACGCTATCGGACACTATCTCACGTAGGTGCGAGCCTTTGTCCGAAACGCTGATACCGGTATCGTATTTTACATGTTGCAATACTATTAGTATTTATGTTTTTTACTATTTTTTACTGTTTTATTATTCTTAGGCTAAGAAATACGTTTTTTTTATCAATAAGATCATGAAACTACTGGAAATATTAATATATATGCTAGCTCACGTAGCTGCGACCCCAATACATTGTACGCTATCGGATACTTTCACATGATGCAATACTGTGAGTTATACTGTACAGTATGTACAGTATATCTAAATTTATGTTTTTTACTATTTTTTACTGTTTTATTATTCGTAGGCTGGGAAATAAATTTTTTTTATCAATTAGATAATGAAATATGTTTTTTCAATAAAAAAATGAAAATACTGAAATATTTTTTTTTAATATTTTAATATCTTTGCATATACCCCCCCCCAAAAAAAAAATTGCAAAAAAAAATCGTGGTACAGTGAAAACGCGAGCCAAGAAACGCGATACAACGAAGGATCACTGTGTGTATATATATATATATATATATATATATATATATATATATATATATATATATATATATATATATATATATATATATATATATATATATATATATATATATATATATATATATATATATATATATATATATATATATATATTATATATATATATATATACTCTGTATGTACATACACACACATATGTGTATGTGTGTTTTGAACATATGCTTCTTCTCTACATAGGGCTGGTGTTGGGGAACTAACCGATAGCATTATTGTTTTTCCATTTTTAATACATAATTTTTCAGAGGGGCAGGGAGGGTTACAGTAACCAAGTAGTCAAAGTGCCTGACCAGAGATTTGACCGACTTTTCAATCAAGCCCATCATTTAGCACTAGGAAGGGCATTCAGCCTTAATTCACCTGCATACTCTATTTCCACCCCCATATTGGGCACTAATAGTACCATATACCATGTGGATTATACTTCAGTTATATACAGTAAGGAACTTGTTGCGTGCTGTTTTACGGATCACTAGTAATCAAAGAAATGAGGGAGGACACAGACAGGTAGGAGCTGGGGAATTAAGATTGGATGCCCTACCTACCTCTCTGCAATGGGCTTGATTGCAACTCTGTCACTTTTCCAATCCAGTCCTCCAACCACTAAGCTCCAGCGGTCCCCGTATATAGTAAGTTACTGATCTGCTTTTACGTCATGGACTCCCTTGTCTATTAAGGGCTAGGTCGGTGCCTTCTTTCAAAGGACTTTGATTTTGGCAGAGCAATCGTTACTCTGACTGAAAGCCTTTTCAAACCTCAGACTGTGGCAGTCTTGAACCGATGATCTGAGGAATCAAAGTCACAAGCATTTCCAGTCCTCATATATAGTAAGTAACTAAGACTGAAAAATTAAGAAACATCTTGAAGTGAAGTCTTTGAAAACTGTGTACAAATGACACTTGGGATAATTTATTACTATTGTAATACTGTACTTATTTCTGTGTTGGAGTAGTTTTGACAGTTAAACAACCAGCTAAAACTATCTGTTGGGTGTTTGCTAATAGAACAGGTTTAGCTTTGACAGCTAAACAACCAGCTAAAACTAGCTGTTGGGTGTTCGCTAATAGAATAAGCTTAGCTCTGACATCTAAATAACTAACTGCGAATATCTGTTGACTTTACTGATAGAACAAGCTTAGCTTAGACAGCTAAATACATTAATTATCTTGACTATATAAACCTTATCGTGTGTTTTTCCATATACGGAAAGCAAAGTGTTATTGATCCTACATAAGGCAAAGTTAATTAGCAACTAAATACGTTAATTGTACTAAGTGTATCAACTAAATTCGTTACTTATACTATGTATATATTACCTATTGTTATTCATCTTATGTAAGGCAGAATTAATTAAAAATTAAATTTGATACCTATTCTGACTTTGTATATTTTTCTCTGTGTTTTTTCTATACTATGTAATGCAAAGTTCATTGGCAACAAATTACATTACTTATGCTATGTATATTTTACCAAGTGTTAATTATCCTTCATAACACAAAGTTAACTAGCAGTTAAATATGATAATTACACTGACTTTGTATATATTACTACGTGTCTTTCCATCTTACATCAGGCAGACTGATTTCGTTTCAGTAAAAAATAAATATTTATACAGACTGTGCATATTATTTAGGCTGTGTTCCAGTCCCTAGTCAAGTAAATTTACTAACGGGCCAGATGGTATAGGATCCTTGCACGCTACCCTGTGGATGACCTAAGGAGAGTGTTAGGGGAGAATTTGTGGCTGCTAAGACATTCGTTCGAGGTGTATTAACTCTTGGAGAATAGGTGTACTTTGACTTTGCCACCCCCTTACAAGGAGAACTTAGGCCGAGGTAGATATATGTCTTATGTATCAATATATGTATACAGTATGTTAATATCAGTTTCCTGTTGTTCATAAGAGTTCTTATGTTAATGGAAAAAAAAATTAATTTACACTATTATAAAGACAGTGTGACATTTATACCATTTCCATTGTATGCCATGTATATTATGCCATTTGGAGTGTCTTTTGTTATTTCCATACACATGTTTACTACAAGTAAGATTTAGACAACAATAGTAAAACAAAAACATCTCCCACAGGTAGACTTGAGCGCAGCGGGCGTTCGAAGATCTCATTTGAGTCTCGATCGCAGGAAGACTTCGTCCTCATCTTCCCTCTCTTCCTACAAGAAGACATCATTCTCCTCCTCTTCCTCCCTCTCCTCTTTCAAGATCAATAGGTGCCAATACTGCGACTATTCCACGCATAATTACTCGCACCTCTCAAATCATTTACGCATTCATACAGGAGAAAAGCCTTACGTCTGTCCTTACTGCCCCTACCGGTGCTCCCAAAATGGTAATTTGAAGATTCATCTACGGAAGCACACGGGAGAAAAACCCTATGCTTGTCCATATTGTTCTTATCACACGGGAGTCAGTAATAACTTGAAGAGACATTTACTTACTCATAAGCTCTCCCCTTGACATGCCAGGATTTGGCACGTTGGATTTTTGATCGCATCTACTTAATATAGGAACGAAGTCATATATGTAGGCATGACCTGAATGGCCTAAAATAAAAACTCATCCTGGTAATGACTGAAGTAAGTTGTTTAGAGAATAGTGCTCTAAGTTTCCTTATTAAATTATAATGCAAAAAACATAGTTGGTTATAAATATATATTAAGGAGTTAAGCCATCCTCACTTCAGGTATAGAGAAATGGCTTATGTCACAAATTAAAATCTGGTTCATAGTCACTGACTTTTCACAGCTGGACTTGCTGTCTGGCATATACTTGGAAATGGTGGCAGAACCTTACAGTACATAGCCTCTCACCATACACCCATTAGACTGAAGTCTGTCACTTTGACGAGCCATCATTCATAGATCGTCATTTGGTTGCATTTTCTGAGCAACAGTATTATCCCTCAGTAGCTTGCTATTCATTTCCTGGCTTTTTTATTTAGTCCATAACTCCTGAGGGACGAGCCTACAAGCATTTATATTTCCCCAAACTACTAATAAAAATATCTAAGATAATGTAAGCTCAAGCAGGGGAGAATTGTAAAATTAGTCCTTCCTGCACTATTGTATATCACACAGTAGATACAGTAGCAATTTTGAGATAAACATATGCAAGCATAGCTGGATTAACCATCAGATTCACATTAGTATAACGTTTGAAGCCTTCTTTCTCCTTCAAGACAGAATCAACCTTGCCAGGCTCTGAAATGGGCACCACCCAGCCCTACTGATCCATCAGAAGAGATTGGACTTTATCAATGTTGCCTGTCCAGGATGCAACACATCACCTCATACAATCACACACATTATGGACGACAGCTTCCCAGACAACCACATGTGCCAACAACACAACATACACTCCTTGAGAGCTCTACAGTAAAGCCCAGGACTGGCATTGGCTTTCCTTGAGGATTTTTTTGCAAGATACACTACCTTGAAAAGATTTACCAATATATTCATTAACGAACCATTACTGACACACAATGAGTCACAAATCCTAAAGGCTTTCATAAACTATTAAAAGTAATTAAATTAAAGGTAGAATTTTAGTACTGAATTTTAATATAAAGCAACTTCACTTTAGAAAATAGAATACAGGGGATCCTCACTTTACACTGTCCTCGAGTTACAATGTTTCATGGCTACAACACATCTCCCATAATTTATATTGCATCTTGTTTGGTAATTTTTGGCCTGTATTATATCTCTTAAGCATAAAGCAAGAGTCTTCTGGTGGCAGTGCTTTGAGGAAAAGGAAAGCTATCACCATGGAAGTGAAATTTAAGATAGTTAAATACATGAAAAAGGAAGAAACATTACTACTGCATTATCATAGGTGTGTTCCAACTTACATTAAAATTTGGGTTACATCACATATTAGGAACGGAGCTCTGACATAAGTTGAGGACCCCCTATACTTATTGCTTTCTGAAATATATCCATTTTATCTGTATTGAGTTTACATTGGATAAGACTACGGGTAATATTTATAGGAAAGTTTCAAGTTGTATTCAGTGAAAAATAAATTAAAGCCCTTTAGGAAATGAGTTTGTTTTTTGTCTCCTTGCACCTCATGAAAAATACCACTCATGTAAGTAAGCACTGTTCTATGTGGTTTAATTAGTCCCCATTAAATGGGGGTGGATGCAGAATATTGGATTATGTTAGTTTAATACTGTTATGATAAAAATAGGGTGTGTTCTTGCTTACTTCTTACTTCTGGTTTGTTTAAGGTTCGGCAACCACCCCTAGGGTGTCCCACTGGGCCAAACCTAGCCTTACTTTACAGAAAATAGATGCACACATGAAAGAACTTTCCAAACTGCATTATATGAATACATGTACATAATTGCCGCAGTTCTCCTTGTAAAGAGGGGTGGCTGAGTCAAAGTGCATGCATTCACCAAACCCAAACATACCTCTATCACTCCTCTTAGCTCCTTGGGGATAAAAAGTTGCTACAAACCCTCCATTACCTTGCCTGGATCATCCAAGGGACAAGAAGGCAAGGCTTTTCTCCAGCCAGGCCCAACATCCATAACTGATTTACCCCCACCTCTTCATCTCATGTCAACCCTCCCTATACCTGCTAGTTCGGGGGTTTATCAACTCCTGAGTTGAGAAATTCTAATCCAATTCTTAGGGAGAGAGAAAGTATGGCAAAGGATACAACAAGTTATGCAATAACAAAGATGGTGAAGGAATAAATGCTTAGCCATCTCTGAGATATTACAACAACCTCAATAGATTTGGTATACGGCATAAGTGATGTAATTCCCATGCTCAGAAGCTGCACATTTCACCATCCTATTGGAGCATTTTCCTCCTCAAAGAATATTGAGTGGTTGATCTACTGAACAGCTTTATATTTTCCTCTCTGCATCCAAATTCATTCACAGTTCAGCTGATCTTCTCTAGGTCCAATAAATTGGTATCTGTGTAGCAATAAGTCCCCATTCTAATAGGGGTGGACACAGAGAAGTTGGAGCTGGGGTTTCAGTCTGGATACCCTTCGGAATGCCATGCAGTAGGCTCGAACCTGTGTTAATTGCTACCCAATTCACACACTCTACCACTGAGGTACTGCAGGCATCTTCCTCCAGCACAAATATTGCTGCCTAATTTCTTGGCAAGAAAACAGTATGGCCTGCTTTTCCTCTTTTTCTCTGGCAAGATATTTTACACTATGTTAATACGTTTCCTCTTCAATATTTTTTTTTTTCAATAACATCTGATATAGTTCCACAATAAGGGTAGTTTAGGATAATTCTCTGTAGCTGCAAGTCAAAAGAGAACGTCAAGCAACTCAGAAAAAGAGCGGAGAACATGCCAAACCACCACAACCGAAACCAGACAGGGCTGTTAGGCAAGCCAGCATAAGGAACAACAATACAGAACCTTAATTTTTTATAGGCGAACAAGTAATTTTTTTTTCTCTTTTTTTACGTCTTCTGTGTCATTATTAGTCCCCATTTGAGGGTGGATACAGACGGAGTGAATCTAAGACTTGAAGCTGGAGGCCATTCCTGTCACCCTGCCAAGGGCTCGAACATGGTAAGTCATCTCCAGATTTGAGCATTTAACTGCTATAGTACGGCAGTTCACAATATGAAGTATGTGTGTTGTATAAATTTAATAAAATGTATGGCCCTAGTAGCTTGCATAAAATAACAAGTGGCGTTTGCTTTCAAGAGAGATTTTGTTGTTACCATAACTTACACATGTCGATGGAGACTGAAAAGTCTAAGAAAAAGTATACTCATTATAGGTGGGAACAAGTTATTATAAAAGGAATTCTTTCTTAATACTGTTCTCTCTTAGCTGGTAGCTGGAAGTTGTTTCCAAATAGTTTATTATTGCTGAAAGCCGAAAAGGCTTTGAATTATACTTTTTTATAGATACTGTTCTCCTATTTATATAAATTTTATATATCACCTACATTTTCTCAGCAACTTTTATTGTTCATTATTCTTGAAATCTGGAAAGACTTGAGTAATGCTGTATTAGGTACTGTTCTCCTGTTTTGATAAATTGTATTTGAAGCAAAGTAGAGTAAGGAATTGTTACAGAATATTAAACGAATTTTTAGCAGTTATCCTATGCTAACTGATCAAGGTTGATCGAGATTTTTATTTACAGTGTGTACATTTTGTATAATTTTCTGTGTTCTACAACATGCTTTTTATACTCAAAACTATTATCAAATCTAGTAATTAGTGCTATTGAAATTTTAGATCATTTTACAGTTTTTATAAACAGAAATTGACCATCTATTGCAGACGACGATAGAGAGACTGGACGAAGGAGCACTTAGTAACAATGTGACTCGATTCTACGATCCTAATTCTGCCATCAAGAATAAGTCTCATTGCTGCCGACACTGTTCTTTCTCTGCGTGTGATGAATCATCATTAATTGAACATTCTTTCTCTCACATTTGGGGAAATTTATATGGCTGTCTGTACTGCACATACAAGACGGCTTACAGCAGTGCTCTCAGGACGCACATTCGAACCCACACAAGGGAAAAGCCGTTTCTGTGTCCTTTTTGCTCTTATAGCTCTGGGGATGGAAGCAACCTAAAGAAGCATATACTTACTCATACTGGTGAAAAACCTTATGCCTGTCCTAATTGCCCATACCAAACAGGGTTGAAAGGCAATTTAAATAGGCACATGCAATCACACTTGGCAAAAGACCAACGTGAGATAAGTTAACTAAAATTCGGAGGATATGCAATTAGAGTGATAATTAAAACTACTGTAAAAAATAAGTTAATTGACAAAGTGGAATGTTATTTTATATTGTTTATCAATTTATTACTGTTGTTTGCTTATAAGTAGAAGGTATATTTATGTTATGGAAGATCTGCTGTGGCGACCCGATAGGAGATGCCTAAAGATTTGATGATGAAAATTATGTTGTGGATATTTCATGAGAAGGAAATTATATTCATATACTTTAGTTGCAAATTCCTCATGTAAGGAGGGTGGCTGAGTCAAAATACATACAGTATTCATCACAACCAGACATACCTCATAGCTCCCTGGGGATGATAGGTTACCAAAATTCCTCCCCACTTGGGTCATCCACAGTAGATGTATTTTAGTTCTGAGATGAGAAGCATCAATAATACTGATGCAAGTAAGTCATCATTGTCAGAATTCTTTATTTGGAAGTTATACAGGAAGTCAAATGGGAAATTAACTAGGAAGTTAAACAGGAAGTTAAATAGGAACTTAAAGAGGAAGTTAAATAAGAAGTGAAATAGGAACTTGAAGAGGAAGTTAAATAGAAGTTAAACAGGGTCGAATAAGAAATGGTGTAAGAAAAATCTGTATGTACCTTGCGCACAGTCATATTTGAGCAAGATAAATAATGTCTCAAGCAAGTCTTACAAATGTGAAAAATATTGTGTTAGTCTGTTTCAATAACAACTGAAAAGAAGTTTAGAAGCTTTGCTTACAAAAAGTTCTATTATTGCCATATTTATACTTAGGATAGGGAATAAAATTTATATATTTAAAATGGTTGTCAATATTGTCTTGAATATATTATAAGACAGTTTATTTCTATGTACATATGTAAGTGTTGTTTTGCATGATAGTTTTGTTTATTGTAGCTTAAATACATGTACGTAGATTTACAGACATTGTATGTATACTTATTCATTTATATTAAGTATGTATAAGTATTCTTATGCATAGTGTATGTATAGCTCTGAAGTTGAGAGCAAAATCTGCTTTTGTAGGCTTTCTGCCAATCACTCTTTTACCGTATCATGATAACATTGATTACTTTGTGTAAACAGACAGTTCTTCGCAATTATAATTGTCGAAGTGGTTAGTACATGAGTTTTCTTGTGCTGAATGAACGATATATTTATTGTCATTGTGAAATATTGTTCTAATGTATATGAAAAATGTGAATGATAGAGTTTGTGACTTGTTTCATTTGTGAATTTATTCTCAGTTGCTGTCGTGAGACAGCAACTGAGTACTTCTATACCAACTATGAAAAAGTTTACCATCTTGAGAAATGTCCTTAAAGGAGACGCAAAGACACCATAGAGGGATATCCTGTTGCTAGTGAGAGTTATGATGAATGCATTCAACAGTTACAAGCTGTTTATTCAAGCAAGGGCAGGATTGTACGAAATTTAATGAGGAAATTGGTAACAATTCCAACTCTCTCTTCTAATTATTCATCACTTTTTAACTTCAAGCAGGAATTAGAGGCCATTACTCAAAGCCTGAAAAATTATAGAGACATGCAGAACACTGATTGGGTGTTTTCAGAACTTGTGATGATGAAATTACCAGAGGATGTAGAGAACTGGATTAGCATGAAAATAGACACATAATATCCTACATTTGAAACTCTCTTGAAGGAACTGGGAAAATATGTATATCATATTGAAGGCAACAACACTAAAGGTAACCCAAACCTCCCAGAGAGATGAGACCCAGTCCTATAAAAAGAGTGTAGGTAGTTATGGTGCTGTTGCAATAAGAGTAAATAGTAAAACAGAATGTGTATTCTGTGGCTGGCAAGGTCATAAGTCTGAACAGTGTAATAAAGTAGTAAGCATAAACGAACGCAGAGACAAACTGAGAGACAGTAACAAATGTTTGAGATGTACTCAGTCAGGGCATTATGAAAATAAATGTTACACTCAGTTAAACTGTAACAAGTTTAAGAAAAATGGTCATCATGCAGCCTTGTGTTATGAACAAGAGTCAAATTTTTGTAGAAGGATTGAAGAGCCTACATTTCTGAATGAACAGTCAGAATATGGTTCAAAATTAATAGAGGTCAAGCAATGAGCAAGAACATTCTGACTCAGAAAAGGACAAGAAACATGTTGGTGTGATGACTATGAATGCAGTACAAAGGCAAATGGTGAAGCCGAGTACCTGCATGTGTTCTGCCTACTGCCAGTGGATAAATAAGCAGCTCAAAGGGAAATCTTTGGGTAAACACTAGGTTATTCTCTGATACAGGTTCCCAGGGAATTAGCTGAAAGGCTTAAATTAAGCCCAGTAGATGAAATGTCTCTTGGTATTGATGCATTGCATTCTGAGACGAGGAAAGGAAGTTTTCCTATTGTAAATGTAGTTATTAAATTAGGGAATAGAAGAGCCTGAGTTAAATTACTCGTAATTGATGATATGGTAATTAGCATCCACACTCTAGGACTAGCAAAGGCTGCAAATGTGTAAAAGTCTAATGGTCACAGGTTGGCCGATGAAGATATTGATAGTGATGTACTTGAGAACACTGGCATTGTTATTGGTACCTTACATTTTAGTCAGTTTGTTAGTGGTATTAACAAGTGGGATGTTTATAATTCGATGGAAACACCGGGTGTGTCATGTTGTATGGTCATATTCTTCGTGATACTCAACATGAACCGAGTAATGTGCAAAGGCAAATTGTTATGCGAGTAGGAATACAGTTATTGCCTGTTAATAAGTTGTTGATTGAAGAGGCCATCGAGCCGGTTAATAAATTGTTGATTGAAGAGGCCATAGGATCTATTAATAAGTTGTGGGAGCCAGAGAGTATTGGAGTAAATAAGCAAGAAGTGCATTACGAAGATAAAACTACACTTGGAAGTTTTACAGATTCTGTTCCCTGGAAGCCTATTCACACTCCTCTCCCACACAATATCCATAGCTCCTTTGGACAAATGTAGTCTCTAGTAGAACAGTTGGAGGAGATATTGGAGAATTTTCATGTAGGTAATGTTGGATGCTTGTACCATCAGAGAGAAACAGTTGGATGAATGCAATACTGCAGATGTAGAGTGGGCAAAGGCCAGAATATCACTGCAAGCATGGAATTCCAACAATGCAATACTTCAAAGGGTACTGGATCAGTTCCTTTCTGAAAAATCTAGATCTCCTAAAGAAACAATCTTTAATCTGGAATGTTAATACAGACATGTTTTTGAAAGATATGGAGGCTAGAGAAGAAGTGTTGACCAAGCAGAAATTTCTGTTACTGATGAGTATAGTTATTGACCCCTTAGGTCTAATTTCACCCTTGCTAAGAAGAGGAAAAATTCTTATTTAGAGAGCCTGGTCTGAAAAGTTCTCATGGGAATATCTGTTGTCAGAAGTATACAATGAGGAATCATTAAATTATGAAATATCTGAACGTCAAGCTGCCCAAGTGGTTGAAGAATTGTGGGCACACTTAATCATTGATGCTAAATAATAGCACTGACAGAGAGACCCCCCCCTTTTCCTTTTTGGAGGGGCCCAGGATGTCTTGAATATATTTCAAGACAGTTTATTTCTACGTACATATGTAAGTGTTGTTTTGCATGATAGTTTTGTTTATTGTAGCTCAAGTGCGTGTATGTAGATTTACTGACATTGTATGTATACTTATTTAATTATATTAACTATGTATAAATATTCTTATGCATAGTGTATTTATAGCTCCGAAGTCGAGAGCAAACTCTGCTTTGGTAGGTGCCAATCAATCTTTTACTGCGTCATGATAACGTTGATTACTTTGTGTAAACAGACAGTTCTTAGCAATTATAAATGTCCACGTGGTCAGTACATGATTTTTCTTGTGCTGAATGAACGATATATTTAATGTCATTGTGAAATATTGTTCTAATGATTATGAAAAATGTGAACGATAGACTTTGTGACTTGTTTCATATGTGAATTTATTCTCAGTTGCTGTCGTGAGATGCTACGAGGCACTCATGTTTACGAAATGTGAAATCGGTCATAGCTGAGATTTACGAAATATGTTTGCTACCATGATCATTGTCGGTGCTTATAAGTATAATAAAGAGTAATTAGTTGCTCTCGTGAGACGATACAAGACATTCATGTTTACTGTGTTTATTGACAGTACTTATAAGTTTGTTAATGAGTAATTAGTTGCTCTCATGAGGTGCTACAAGTAATTCAAGTAGAAGAATGTAGTAGAGATACATGGATCAGAAGATATTCGAGTTTGATTCGGAGTCCCATTATTGCTGACGACATTTGGGATTTCCGGATAGATGAGTACGGATTTAACTTATTGCTAACAATATTTATGACTTCGTGTGAGGGACAGAATGAGCTACTTTTAGTAGAACAATCGTAGGTAGAATACAGTATAAGTTGGAAAATTTATTATTCTGTTTGAGAAGTTTTAATTTAATGTGAGGAGAGTGTATTTAATAATTCACATATCAACAGTTCACAAACCCCCTTATATAATATTTGCATGTACGTCTGTGCATGTAATATTAACTATATTTCCTTGGTAGAGGATTTAATTTTGTGATCGTTTGTAGGCCTCTACCGAAGCCGTGTCAGGATTTCCGACTTTTGGGGGTTATAAGATCGAAGGGTAATATCACATAGGATATCCTCCACAAATATCATTTCCTCCCAGTAATTAATTGCTTGAATATAACAAAATCATTAAATCTTCTACTGCTAAGTGCAATTTGTTTGTATGTTCTTTTTGATAATCTTACAGTTTAAAATATCTATTTGCATCTATAAAAAGGTATTGGAAACCCTCTAGAAAGATGATTTGCATCTTATAAAAGGTATCGGATATCCTCTAAATTAAGTGATTTGCATCTTATAGAAAGGGATTGGAAGTCCACTTGAAAAGTTGATTTGCATCTTGTAAAAATGAATTGGAATTCCTCTTCAGAAGGTGACTTGCATCTTACAAAAAGGGATTGGAAACACTCTTCAGAGGGTAATATGCATCTTACAAGGTCTTGAAAACCCTCTTCAGAGGGTTATATGCATCTTATAAGGGAATAGAAACCCTCTTCAGAAGGTTATTTGCAACTTATAAGAGAATAGAAACCCTCTTCAGAGGGTGATTTGCATCCTATAAGGAGGTAATGGAAACCCTCTTTAGGTGAATCGGACTCTTCAGAAGTGATTTGCATCTTATAAGAACGTATTTGAAAACCTCTTTAGGTGATTTGCATTTTTAAAAAAAATTAAATTGGAAACCCTCTTTAGAGGGTAATTATTATAAGAGGGTAATGAAAACCCTCTTTAGAAGGGGGTTTGCATCTTATGAGAATGCATTTGAAAACCTCTTTAGAAGGTGAGCTACATCTTAAAATGAGAGGAATTGAATTTTCTTTAGACGGTAATTTGCACCATATGAAAAGGTATTGGAAACCCTCTTTAGAGGGTGATTTGTATCTTATAGGAACACATTTGAAAACCTTCTTAGAAGGTGATCTGCATCTTAAAAAAGAGGAATTGGAAAGCCTTTAGAAAATTATTTGCATCTTATGAAAAGGTATTGGAAAGCCTTTTTAGAGGGCGAGTTGGCTCTTACAATTAAGTATTTGAAACCCTCTTTAGAAGGTGATTTGCATCTTATAAGAAGGTAATTGAAACCTTCTTTGTTGAGGAATGTTTCTTAGAAAGTATGCTCAACTCATAACCCTGTATGTTCAGCAAGAATACCAAAATAAACCTTTAGCAATCTGTATAAGTAGTTTTCATCACCTGCATGTATAACTCAAGCTCCAATACCTTATCATTCACAGATGAATTTGTGTGGAATTTATTTAGCAAGAAAGATTCAAAGAATGATTGTGAACAGTCAAGGATATTTCAGCAGTGTTCTGCTTGTTCTTATTCTACTACACACAGTCACAGTGTAAAAGTTACCTATCATACAAATATGGGAGAAACCGTGCGAGATTTAAGATATCACGTTTGTATTCGCACAGGTGAAAAACCATACTCGTGCCCCAAATGTACATACCTAACATCCTTAAAAATCAGTCTAACCAAACATATGTACTCCCACATAACAAAAAACTGAAATAAATTAACTGAAAATTAAAGGATATGCTATTTGAGTGAAGATTAAATCTATAATAAAGTGAACTGTTATTGTATTAAACTGTTTATCAATACTGTATATTACTGTTTGTTAATAAGAAGGTGTAGTTATACTATGGCTGTCCTACAAGAAAGTAGTAGGTACATTTTGGATTTGATATGGGAAGCATCCATAAGGTTGTTGATTGGTATCGTCACGGACTCCCTTTTCTACTAAGGGCTTGGATGGTGCCTTTTTGCGAAGGATGTTGGTTTTGGAAAGTGTGACCATTACCCTGAGCGAATGTCATTTCTAACCTCAGACCGTGGTAAGCATCATACTCGACTTTATGAATCAAAAGTCGCATGCATTACTACTGCTGCGCTTGAAGACTATTTCATCACTGTCAAAATCTCTGAAGTAGAGACATAAAGTGGAATAGGAAGATGTGTATGCTCTGCACAGCCATATCTGAATGGAATAAATCATGTTAAAAGCATGCCTTACATATGGAAAAACAAAATTTGCTTCCATAACAACTCCAAACTATGTTGTGAAGGTTTGTTGCAATTAGTTTTACTTCTGCCACATTAATGTATGCAGTCAATAGTTAAGAGAAATTTTTTGATGATAAAGCTATCCAATATTACGATGATTTTGTATCACTGAGTAATTAAAGGTTGGAACAGTTTAACAAAAATAATGTAATCACTTTTCATGAGCTAAAAACTGGCCACTTAAAAATGAATTTTTGTTTAAGAAGTCCTTGTTTAAGAACCAGGGCTGCAGTAGCGAAACACCTGAGTCTGCTAGCAACTAAGGCCAGTTCAAGCCCATGGTGGGGCATTCGGATGGGCATCTATCCTTTAACCCCCAGCTCCAACATGATTGTGTCCACCCTCATTCAAATGGGGATGAATTGTAACAAGAAATGGTGCAAAACAATACTTGGAGTTTAAGAAGTACCAAGTGCGTACTTAGGTGTAAAATACATATCTTATTAAATTTTCTATTAAGGTCTTTGTTTTTATCAAGACAATTTGTGACTTGTTGATTGCAATATTAATAATAGACCAATACCTGGAATGTTTTGCCCTTAATTGGCAACACTGTAATGTAGTGGTAGTGGATGGAGCTTGAAATATTCTGGCTCCCAGTTATATCCTGGCCTGGGGTTGGATTAGCTCTCACTGCCTCATGTAATTACCAATTAAACTGGATATTTAATTAGGGGTCAGTGAATTTCTATAGGTCTACCTGATTATTCAGTCACTACCTGGAGATCACTAGGTCCCCATGATTGTAGAGAGGGCTTGGGCCCCAGCTATATGGTAGGTAAATAGTTGGGCCCTTGTGCCACCACTGTCCCTTGGCTCTGCCATTCATTTGAGACCTTTAACTATGCTTTCTCTTAATTTGCAATGAATAGCTCATTGTATTATTAACATTTCATCATAATAAAAATTTAAGTATCAATCATATCTTGCTTTGTAGACAAGAATACTATATTTTCTCCGTAATATACTGTTCCTGTTGTATGGAAGGTATTCTCAAATTTTACTTCAAAATACAGGGAGTTTATGACTTAGTAAAGAGCTCGACTTACAACGACCTGATATTACGACCGTAGCTGGGACTAGGTCTGGGAATATTTATTGATTTACTGGTCATAACGGAAACATAGATGGGTAAATTAGAAATACACACTATAAAGAAATAATAATTTATAATAAAGAAGGTTTTCCAGTAAAATTCCATAAGGCATCATTAGATACAGTATATAATTTTGCTGTCGTAAAATAAGCTAAACTTTTGGAGACTACTGCTTCTATCAACTGGAGGGTTTTACAGTAGTCTCCGACAGTCTAGGGATAATATTACGACACCAACACTATATACTGTGCTTATATATTGTGGAATTTTATTGAACAACCTGTATTTGTAGTCCATGTTATAATAATAATAATAATAAATAATAATATAATAATAATAATAATAATAATAATAATAATAATACAGTACAGTACTATCAAGTTAGGATATCGTAATTTTTTTTACATTTACAATCTCTTCCTTTCACAGGTACTGCTGGGTGTACAAGCAGCTATGATGAGCAAAGCCCTTGAGATGAAGAGAAATTATGACCAAAAATCAAGCAAAGATAAGGACGCAGACGGTAACTCCAGATATAAATGTCGTTTCTGCCAATACGTCAGTCCAGTTCGTTGTAATGTAAAGAGACACGAGCGAGTACACACTGGTGAAAAGCCTTTCAGATGTCTGTACTGTGATTTTCGTTGTTCTCAAAACTGCGATTTGAAAAAGCATATAAGAACTCACACTGGGGAAAAACCCTTTACGTGTGAGCTTTGTTCGTATCGTTCTTCTAGAAAAGAACAGCTGAAAATGCACATGCTTACACAGCATTAAATGGTAGTAGTGCAGTGGCTAGACGCTTGACTCGTGAAGTGGCAAACTTGAGGTTGTGCCAACCGCACAGCATCAGTAAGGGCATATAGCCCTGATTCCCTAGCTCCAACCTGTGACACAGTAGCTAGAGTGCCTATCATGTGGTGTTAGAAAGGGTATTTAGCCTTAATTCCCCATCTCCAACCTGTCTTGCCTCTACCCCCATTCGAAAGGGGATTAATAGTGAGACATAAAAAGGCAAATAACTAATTTTTATTTGTGATCTGATCTACAAAGGCTATGCAACAAATCAGCATATTTGTTCAAACAAGTTTTGAAATTTTGGAACACATTAAAAATATGAAGCTTGAAGATATAAAATTCTTTTCAGCTGCCAAAATTAAACATTAAAATTTGTTCTCTCGGAGTCTGCCAAGTTCAAACTGTTCTTTTTCTTCTTCAGTCCTCAAAGAAGTTGTGGAAAAAAATTTGGAAAATAATAACGTTAAAAAGCTTCACTTTATTCAGTTCTATGCAGATGTTAAAAATCAAAATACTTTCTGCATTAAAGCTTGTCAAGTTCAAAAATTATAAAGCTTTTTCCAAATTTACAAATATATTGTGAAAATATTGGAATATAGTTAAGGATAAGTCAAATTTGCATATGTTCAAAACACTTATACCAAAGTATCAATACTATGTCTATATCCTATTCCCAACTTCCAATGTACTTTAAATCAAACCTAGATTACTGTAATGTACTAAGAGTGTTCTTAATACATTGTACATTTATATAAAAACAGCAATTACTTTATGGTATAAATTTTATGAATTTTTATATTTTTTTAATTTTCGCTTACATATATTTAAAAATGTGCTATTGAAAAGCATGTAGGAAATGGGACAACTAAATAAATAAGGAAAAATTAAAGATACAGGGTTTGGGAATAGCAGAAGTGCAGTGGTTGCATCATTCGACTCAGGAGGTGACAGACCATTGACTGAGTCCACCACAGGGTGTTCGGAAGGGCATCCAGCCCTAATTCCACAATTTCAACTTGTCTGTGTCCACCTTCATATGAATTGTGATGAATAGTGACACACAAAATGGCAAACAACATTTCTGTGTCAACATTTTCAGTCCATATATATTCAAAATTACTTCATTGAAAATCTGGTAAGAAGTGGGACAACTGTATATACTGTAAATAAGGATGGATTTGAAATACAGTGTTTAAGCAATATCCCTGTCTGAGTCACATGCCTTTGATCTTTAGAATTTTCATACTCGACCTTTTCCGTGCAGCATATCAACAAAGTTAATAACTCTTCAGTGAGCAAGTGATCTGCCATGCCTAAACACTATAGTCTTGTATTGCCCCCCAGTTTGGTATTAGCAAAGCTACCAATTCCCTAGAGAGGAAAAAACATAAGCTCACGTAGGGTAATACTACAACAGATGCCAGATACAGACTTCCACTTCATTGCCCCCCTGAGAGATTGGCACACTAATTTGAAATTATCCAAGCTTATATGTGAAGCAGTCATAGTCTACCTCACAAAAGAATATGTTCAATATTTGGATAACTCACAGATAAAGAGTTAATGCGGATATGTAATGCATTTTCTCCTAAAGATATTTAGTGCCTTGTTTGAACCAACTTTTAACGCACAAGAGTATTAATAATATTGTGGTCACATGCATTAATCTTAATGCATTTTCCAACCTGTGCTTTTGGGAAACAGCCCTATTCTTGTAATTCCCCTTCTCCTTGTCAATAAGTGGTTTTCTGTTATGTTATGATGAATAAGAAATTATAAATCAGCTTTGTTCACAAGTAGGAGTGACCTGTCTTTACGACAAAACGGCATGGGTGCCTGTGAACTAACGACACGTATAACCATTAGGTGAAATAAGTGATGGATGATAAAATTACATATCACTTTTGTTCACCAGTTGCAAGTGAGCTGTCTTTATGAATTAATACCTATTAGACAGAAATATAAGTACCAAAAACTGCTTTCTTTCTGGAAGGATATCATTATATTAGCGTCATTATCCATTATCTGAACAGAGGAAATAAAGTGGCACTAGTATCAGGTCAGACATTTATACTGTTTGCTGTTTTGTGCGTTGATATGGCTGTATGGAGTCACGAGAAGATAAAAGATCAGAAATTACTACATTGGAGGAACATTTAAGGTAGTGGTAGCTTCAAAGAAAGTAAAAGAAAGATTACAGTGGTTCAGCCATGTAATGTGAAGAAAAGACGACAATATGAGTATTAGTATGTAGTAGGTTGGACCTTGGCACCAGCCGTCCATTGTGATACTGAAGCCAAAAGGTCTTTTGGACTTAAATAGGACTGTCCAGGACAGTTCGATGTTGTCTTCCTTCAGTTACGGTTCTTTTTCTATGCCTACATGAACACCGAATATTCTCAGGTATTCATTACACATTTCTTATTATCCCTTCACATGTGACATGTCACAACTCCCCATCTGTTTCTTTTTATTTTATGTTTTCTTCGTGCCCGGGCCCGATGAGGGCGTTTTTTTTTTTTTTTTTTTTTTTTTCCTGTCCTGGTGTGCAAAAAAAAAAAAAAAATAAAATAAATAAATAAAATTATGGATATGGAGGGGAAAAGAAAGCTAAGAGAACAGAATAAGCAAGACCGGAAAAGGTTAGCAAGATGAGTCCACATTCGAAAGAGGCTGGACACAGGTGGAAGATGGGGAATATAAGTCTAAACTCATGGCATGAGAGCAGGGATATTTTAGACTTACTATATACATAGGCAATGGCTGTAAGCCTCCTTTATAGAAGAGATGGCCGAGTCAAAAGCATAAATATGCAAGAAGCTAATTTACCTCGATCACCCCCCCTTTACTCCTTAGGGATAAAGGGATGCCACAATACCCCCTCATCTTGCATTGGTCATCCAAAAGGTGAGTGGTCAAAGTTCTTCTGCCGTGAGGTCCAACAGCTGTAGCTAGTTTAGTCCTACCAATTCATCTTATTGGGACCAGTTTTACGTCACGGTCTGCCTATTCTTCTAAGGACTAGGATGGTGCCTTCTTGCAAGGGACTTTGGTTTTGGCAGTGCAACCATTACCTTAAGTTAATGCCTTTTCTAACCTCAGACCATGGCAGGTCTCAAACTGAAGAAATGACAAACCTTACTGTAAGGTTTAAAAAAAATCTTACAAGAAGCAAGAAGTTTGTATCTTGCAGCTTTCAAGAAGCAAGATACATAAGGCAGCTTACAGAGATTTAGCCTTTTAAACAAATTCTTTTTTTCTAAGAGTGACACACCTGGATAGGCAAAGAAAATTGCCCTCATTGGGCCTGGTCACCAAAAAGACATTTAAGAGAAAGTATGTGCTTAAGGACAAAGCAGTTAAAAGAGAATGATAAATAAGAGGAAGAGAGACGGTGAATGCTGTGACTTGTCAGAATTTGAAGGAATAATAAGAGGCGTATAATAATAGACGCCAGAATATTCCTCTTATAAAAGTAAAATCTTATCCTCTGGGTGAATATTTCTCAATTATAAGCAAAACATTATCCTATGAGTTAATATTCCTCATTTAAAAGTAAAATATTATCTTTGTAGGTGAATATTGAAGTCTAAAGTACTCACAATTTTTAATGCAATGAAAATAAAGGTACAGAGGGTATGTCCTCATGTTCACTCCTGATATCTACCACACCCAAGTACTCACAATTTTTAATGCAATGAAAATAAATGTTACAAAACTATGTCCTTATATTTACCCTTGATGTCACCCACACCCAAAGCAAGCACAATTTTTAATGAAATCAAAACAAAGGCTACAAATGCATGTTCTTAGTTCCCCCCCTAATATAACTAACATGAAAATAAATATCTGTATGGTATCCAAACATTTGCCTGACTGGCGGCTGTGCAATAGATAAATTCCTGACAGACACGACGGTTGCCTGACAAAGACAATGCCTGATACACAACTACCTGAAAGGGACAATTGCCCTAAGTCAGGTTAGGTTATATACACACATTCAAGAATTTTCCCCTTGAGCAGTTGATATTCGGGCATTTGTTCGTCAGGTAGATGACATAGAACCAGTCAACATTGTTTTTTCCTTTCTAATACTACAAGGAGTCAAATATCCTCTAGCCAGATTATGGGCTATATAAAGAAACTATTCTGATGCAACATAACTAGATGGACAACGCGTTGTTAAAGACAGAAAACCACCAGAGTCTGAGATAGGAATAGTAGAAACTTCTTCTACTTGATCAGGCATGTAGACAAACTTCAAGCCGTAAGCAGCGACTCCGTCTTTATCCATACTGGTAACAGCTTCAACCGCACTGCTCATGTACAGTCGCAATAGGATGGTCTGGAGGAGGGTATAGATGAAAATAATCATCCACTGGTGTTCCAAATTCTGCCACTGAGTATATATGTAATTGTAAGTGCAGTTCATTTCCTTTTGGAAGAGTTCGAGAACTTGTTCCACCACTTCACTGGGGTCATCTGTGAAGTTATCCTGCAGCGTATAATTACAGTGATACACCTGGTACATCTGACCTTTTTGGCGAGCAATTCTAATGATCTCCAAAACATTTGCGTCCTCTTTGCTAGGCTCTGGTTTTCCCTTATATAAAACAATAAAACTACAGATTATCCCAATGGAGACAATCCACGACAGTAGTCTCAGTGTGGTAATATTAGTGTTATTTGGACGACGAGTGTACGTTCTAATAATCAGCAAGATATTTACGCACTGGATGGAAAACACAAAGGTTATCAGGTGCTTCAGGAAAAATGTTGCGTAGTAGAGGCCGACCCTGGACAAATATTCACTAATACTGTCATCAACATGGTATACCAGGTCGAAGTCTGCGACGACATCGTAGCTCTTTTCGTCAAAACTGTTATAAATATCAAACATGCAGTGATACATGACAATGACAGAGCTGATGCATGCACACGCGGCGAGCAGCGTTCTGGTAATTGGTCGAGCTCTCAGATTGTTGCACCAAGAACTGGAGACGATGAAGGAAAAATATATATGCCCAACAGATAGGGAAAGACAATTTTATACAACATGCATATGACCTATGATCATGTAAATCTACAAAATACAACAGAAGAGTGAGGTGAGTGTAAAGCAGGCCTTCACTACCTGATTTTATCCTCCTTGCCATGAACCAACTGGCTGAAGGGGGCAAGGATGGGTCAAGTATACTGAAATCCTGCTACCTCATTTCTTTTTCTAATTGAGCAGAACATGGAATGCAGTTGGTGGTTAACAGTGACACATAAAACGGCAAACAAAGGATGTCATTATAAAGAAAAAATGCAGCAACATAATGATGGACACAAGAAATAAGAAACAAAAGCACAGTATGTGGTTACAAATAACTAAGCATTCCTGCAATGTCATTGTAAAAGAATAAATACATATGCAATGGCTAAAGTCCCCCTTGAAAAAGAGTGGCCAAGTCAAAGCACACACTCTCACCAAAACCAAACATTCCTAGAACACTCCTCTCAGCTCTTTGAGGATAAAGGTCTGCCACTATTCTGCCCCCACTTCTCGATTTGGGTCACCCATGGGGTAAGTGGGTAAGGATTTTAAAAAAATAACAAAGGTACTATAATGACTATTTAGTGCTTAGAAGTTATTGACCAAACATACTATACTCACTAAGCTAGTATGAACAAATAGCCAGTAAGTGTTGTTGACAGTATACTGTGGTCATATGCTCTGAAAATGGAATCAAAATTCAAAATTTATGCCAAAAATCATATACTGTACTGTGTGTACCCATTAATGTTTTCACCATCATAAACAAAATATGTCTTGAATTTATAGTGATATAATGCCAGTACAATGCAGCCACCGTGGCCAAGTGGTAATGTTCGCGACTTTGATTTGTCAGGTCAGGGATTTACAGCTTGCCACAGTCTGAAGTTAGAAAGGCGATTTATTCAGGATAATGGTCACACTTATCAAAACCAAAGTCCTCTACAAGAAGGCACCGTCATAGCCCTTAGTAGAAAAGGGAGTCCGTGACATAAAACCGATACTCAGTTGTACCATTTTATATAATTTAAATTATTGTCTCTTTTCACTTCCTCTTCCTTGTCCAGTTGCTGTCCTAGTTCGAGCAACAATAATAATAGTAATAACAATACCAGCCTAAATAGCCTATATCTACCTAGCCTCATCCAGACAAGAGACTTTAAGCAGCTTTCTGTGAGGTTACTGCTGTGGCTGAGCACCACAGTGGGGGGGGCTTGCCCCGTCTGACATTCTGAGGAGCATCTCAGATAGATATCAGAACTAAAACCTGGCAACTTTTACCTTTATATACAAGAGTCATATTCCCCCTTATAATGGGGGTGGCTTATATGACAACATTGTTGGGTGTTCCCCAGCGCTCATTTATCCAAGAACTCAACCGACCCAAAGAGAGTTGTACTCAAGAACGTGTATCTATTGGCTAATCACCTTTTAGGAATATAGAAAAAATAAGATGCAGGTAAAATAATGATTTGCAAAAGAGGTACAACTACCAAAGCAACAGCAGAACACTGATTATTCTCAATGAGTTCTCATATTTTGTGTCACAATTTACTCCCATTTATGGGGGTGGACACAGACAGGATAGAGCTGGGGAATTAAGGATGGATGCCCTTCCTAACGGTCTGTAGTGGGATTGAACTCGTGTTTGTCGCTTCCCAACTTGTGCGCTCCACCAGTGAGCTACTGTGGCCCCTTTGTGTAAACAGCATTAATACAAGAATAATTATTCTGGAGTCATAAAAAAAAGGTTTTATGTTAAACTTGTCTGGTTTGCCTCTACCTCAAATAAACACAGAAGTTCAAGAAAACAACCAATGTTTACTATAAAACAGGGAGTCAGCATAGACGAGTAGATGGAAAGAGGATTCAAATTTTTTGCGTACAGTGCTCAGTGGTACAGGGCGCAAGCTGGGAAGTGAGTTGACTAACGAAAGTTTGAATCTACCGAAAGGCGTTCGGAAGGGCATCCAGAGTTCAGTTTTCTGGGTTCATTTACTTCAACCCTTTTAATGCAGAACAATATTCACTGTCCTTACCATAATGATGTTAATAATCCACCAATAACAGCATTTCAATGTTCTCTTTCTGAAATGCATTTCCAGTATTTCCTGTAGGAAATACTGAAAACGCATTGCCCTATCAGGGGATCTTTGATGAAATGTGTGAAAGTTGAGAAATCTTACAAAAACTTTTTTTTCTTCTTGTAAATGAGCGTAATATTTGGTCAGTTCGATGTTTGGAAGTCACTTTGCATGTGTGCGCTTCTCGCCGCTCAATTAGAGGTTTTTGCAAGGTGTAAGTGAGCTTTTCCGCAGTTAATGGAAAATAAAATTTTGAGGGGATATATCCACTTTATGCAGTAAAAGGGTTAAGCGAGATCATAAGATTTAATAATGAAGTCCAGATTTGTTTGTCTACATCAATCAATTATTTTTTTACATTTCATGTGTCACTATGTCCCCATTTTAGGAGTGGACAAAGAGCTGGGGAATTAACGTTGGGTGCCCTTCTTAACGCCCTGCCGCAGATTCGATCGACGGTTTATCAACTTCCAATTCAGGTGTTCATCCACTACACTCGTCAGTCCCCTATAGCATCAAAAACAATTGTTTATAAAAGCAAACTATAGACAGGTTACCTGTGATAATTGTATAAAAGCAAACTATAGAAAGATTACCTGTGATAATGTATAAATGCAAAGTAGAGGAAGCTTACCTGTGATAAATACTTATAAAAGCAAACTATAGAGAGCTTACCTGCTATAAATCTTTACAAAAGCAAACTATAGACAGATTACCCGTGATATATACTTATAAAAGCTAACAATAGAAAGTTTACCTGCGGTAAATGATTATAAAAGCAAACTATAGAAAGCTTACCTATGCTAAATGTTTATAAAAGCAAACCACAGAAAGCATACTTGTGATAAATATTTATAAAAGCAAGCTATAGACAGCTTCATGTGTTAAATGTTAATAAAGGCAAACTAAAGAAAGTTTACCTGTGGATAATGTAGAACCATGTGAAGATAAAGTAAAAACACCATCCTCCTCTGACAAGCCTGAAATTACGAAAATAAATAATTTTAACATGTGAATAAAGAAGTCCATGGCTTGAAAAGCATATAACAAAGACATAAGTACTGGACAAGAGAAAAAGTTTGGAGTTTATCAAGAAAATACTACATAAGGAAGTGAAATAATCATCTCTCTAACAAAATCTAAATAAAAAATTACCAATTGACGGGGCTAGTTTCACATTAAAACTAAAGGAAAGTACACAGGAGTAAATCTACATTTATATCTATCAGCCATATATCCACAAAAAATATATTTGCAAACTGATGTGATCATTAATGCCAAGCCTCTTAATGATTTGATAGTATGCCTTGATTGGTTATGGGTCTTTGAAATTCTCCAGAGCAAACTTGTTGAGAGCTACTGTTTAGTAAATTCCCGGGTGAACAAAGCCTCTCCCAGGTTCCCGTGACCAATAAAGGGCAGGGGCTAGTTGTGGCTGGTTGGACTCATCTTCTGATAAGAGTTCCAGAGGGTGAACTCATGCGGCAGACACTGGAAGATTTTACAGGACACAACACCACACGCCAACAACATTACATACACTCCCTGAGAGCTCTGTGGGAAAGCCTGGTATAGGAAGTGGCCTTCCTTAGGGACTCGGGGCTGTTGGACCAAACAGCTTATCAAATACATAACGTAACAGGAGAGTATCTTACACTATCGCCAGTCCAAAGAAGAAAGGAAGGGGTCTGGTGGTCTCAACTTCCTCCTCTAAATATCTGGAAGATGGTGAAAGTTCAAATTCTCAGCTCTTCCAATTGTGTACAAAGCAAACTCAGATAGATAGATAGATAGATGCAAACTAATACAAGTAGAAATCAGAGAGAGAGAGAGAGAGAGAGAGAGAGAGAGAGAGAGAGAGAGAGAGAGAGAGAGAGAGAGAGAGAGAGAGAGAGAGAGAGAGAGAGGAGAGAGAGAGAGAGAGAGAGAGAGAGGGAGGAGAGGAGTATATATATATATATATATATATATATATATATATATATATATATATATATATATATATATATATATATATATATATATATATATATATATATATACTGGTATTTATAGACAAAGAACAGAAATACTGCATGCGAAACTCCAATAATATATCTTCGGGAAAGGAAGTGTACTGCATACTTGACACTCACATTATATCCATAAATGTACAATAAATTACTATATCCCTAAAATTTATCTCGTAATTTAGAAAATATATATTGTTACATACATTACCCTATCCCAATAAGGTACCAAGCTTCAACAGCCTCCTGGCTAGTACAGTGGTAACGCGCTGGCCTTGCATTCGCGAGGTCGACGGATCGCGCCTCATCCAGGCAAGAGAGTTTAAGCTGTTTACTGGGGAGGTTACTGCTGTGGCTGGGCACCACAGTGGGGGTTGGGGCCTGTGCCGACTGGCGACCGCCCTATGGGTCCTCCATGACCCGTTCCACCTATACGTGGGTGGAGAATCTTTAAAAAAAAAAAAAAAAAAAAAAAAAAAAACTGCAACAATTACAACTTTTTTACTGTGCTGGTGCTCTGCTCAAGCCTAAATGAGATTCATATGTGCAGAGGTAGGACAGTGGTAAGAACGTTTGCCTCAGGAAGTGCTAACCTATGTTTGGTTCCACAGCGGGGCACTGGGAAGGGCATCCAGCATTATTTCCTCAGTTCTAATCTGTGCGTACAGTGGTCCCACATCTTATGATAATAATTAGTTTTCCAAACCCTCCTCCTCTGATGCTGAAGAAAAAGTATGTTCAAGACCCTATGTACTAAAAGTACCTATAAACATTGCACACAACCTACTCATTTTCTTCCACATACTTTAAATCATGCCTAAATTACTATAATGTTTCACCATTTTGTGTGCTATAATTAGTCTCAATTTGAACTGGGGTGGACACACACTGGTTGGAGCAATAGGGAGGATTAAAGCTGTTTGTCATTTCCTAACACGCTGCAACAGGATCTACTCAGGAATAGTTAGATTTGTCACTTTTCGACTCACACACTCTACCACTGAGCTACTGCGCCCTGTCCCACCGCACTGGACTGCCAATAAACTTAATCTAATATAATATAAATCTTATGTATTATCAGCTTAGTAGTTGTTCTAATGTATTTTTATAGAAGCATTTCCCAAATTTCTTTATTTTCACTCATCAACCACATGTGTTCAAAACACACTATCGAAAACTGAGTAAGATGTGGCCTCATTGTATCTAATTGTATATAGTACGGAAGCACACAGGGAAACAACTCATAAAAAATAATGTTTTTTTTAGATTCTAACTGGACTCAAAATAGTGCTATTTTCTATGTGCTGTTTTACTGATGGGATTCCTTACTAGTAAAAGTCTGTATGTTAACAGTTTATGCTTACTTTCTAATTGTATATCTTTGTATATATGAATAAAGGATATAAAGGCTCCAGCTGTATGTAGTGTATCTAAATAGACATTGGCTGACTTTATATAATTTTCTTTTATTAACCAAATATAATCAAAACCACACTATTGAAAATTGCGCTAGATGAGGCCCTACTGTACCTCATTGTAAATCTATGTATATATGCATAAAGACTTCAAAGTATATGCCTCAAGGCTTCTGTATATATGAACAAAGATTTCCTATATATTTGCAAAACCAGTACATAATGTTACTTCTATTCCATTCAATATGCACAATCGAGAGCCCTTGAATCCCTCCTTGTGTTCCATCATACATAATGTTAAGTCATCATTTTTGAACTTTGTAGGATAAAGTTCACCAATTCCATAATCTAACCATTACAGTAAGACTTTTAAAAAGTTTATATGAGGCTCTTTACATCTATTATTCTTCCCTCCAAGGATACCTGAAAGATATCTGCATTTACAACATCTACATGGAAATCACGATTTATTACTTCCAACTCTACTGCTCTCCTGCATAGCTTGAAAAATTATATTAAGTATTGGATCATGTAAAGATAAATAACCCCAGGGTCCTTTTGGGTTAAACATCTTTACAAGACAAGTCTTGGGGTTCGTCATATTTACAAGGTAGTTATAGGGGTTATTTGTATTTACAAAGTAATTGTTAATTGGTTTTCCTTTTACTTGCACTTGCGTTTTTGTGTGAATAACTGTTCTGTATTCTTAATTTTGTTTTTTATTCCTACATGATTTCAGCTGGTTCCTATAAAGACAAACAACGGGTTATTCAACGCTACAAGTTTAATTACAGGGTTATTTAACCTTAAAAATTTGAATACGGGGTAATTTAACTTTACATGGGGTTGTGGGGGTTATTTATCTTTACAAGATCCTAAATATTTACACACATATTGTCTTTAATCCATATTCAAGCACACAAAATCCAACATGAATCCTAGAATTAAGAGGCAGGATTGGTGAGGTCTTCAGCAAGATTCGATTTCTCCTGACACAAAACAAAGTAGCTCTTCAGATACCCAATACAGTATTTCGGCTTCTCCCATCATGGGTTGCCAGAGCAGATCAAACGTCTCCATATTACCCTATCACCTGCATCCACCTCCGTTTCTCCAAGCACCCTCTTATCCTCCCCCACTACATCCATAAACCTCCTCTTGTCCTGTCTCTCCCTCTCCAGCCTCAAAAATACTCAACACGTAGTGACAATAAAGAAATCTAGTAGGATATATGCAGAAGGGAAGCCATTACTTACAACATTAACAGTTGCAAAAGAAGTATCTTCAGCAGCCCGCCTGGATTGCTGATGTCATCCAAGAATTGGAGAATGCCCTGTGGAAAGTGAAGAAAATCTAATAACTACAACCAGAAAACAAAACAATCATCAATCAGTAATTACTGCACTACACCATATCACTTTACATTAGTTCTCAGTATCAAAATGCAACTTTAGCAAAAAAAAACTTAAAATAATGACAGAATTAAAGAATAATAATAATAATAATAAATATATGAGAAGTGAAAAGGGGAATGACCAAATTAAAACAAAGCCTTGAATCTTTGCCGGAAGAATATACAAAGTTGGAGTCTCTGTCCCCCTTGTAGTCGACTTTTATGACACACAGGGGAACAAGGAGGCAGTATTCTTATCACCCCACAAAACTTCACTTGAGATCCAGACAAAACCTCATACGTCAAAACTTCCGAGGACAAGACTCCCTTCAATTATATTGCAAGGTAGAGTAATGCAGTTTCAGTTATATTTTCTGTTTTGGGCAGTAGTGCCATTTTATATCATTATAATAAATAAAAATAAAATTCAAGTAACGTGATGCATGGGTTCTAGTTCATGTTTTATGTCACTATTAGTCCTCTTTCGGGGAGGGACACACACAGATTGAAGCTGGGGTATTAAGAGCTGGATGTCCTGCCTTCATGGGAATGAACGCGGGTCTGTCACCTCCCAAGTCCAGCATTTTACCACTACGCTCCCGCGGTCGCCAGACTTTTTTTTTTTTTTTTTTTTTTAGGATGGGATAGGATAGGAGGGGAAAAAGGGGAGGTGATTAAGGTTATAAAGGATTTGGAGGGAAAAGCACGAAAATTAAATAAAGTTAGAGAAGAAAGAGAGGGGCAGACCCTCGTGCTAAGTTCCGATCTAAAGATCTTTTGTGTCTTATGTATACTGAATGCACGGGCAATTTGCTGCTAAATTATCCTCCAATAATTACGTTACAAAATAAGCTCACCAGCCAAACTAACCTACCCTAAGCTAACCTAGGCAATGCTAAGCTAACAAAAGATAAGCTAAAATAGTCTAACCTAACCTATGCTAAACTCAGCTTACTTAACCTAGCCTAAGCTAACCCAATGTAACCATGCCTACACCAAGCTAACATAAGCTAGGCTAAACTAATCCAACCTAACCAAAGCTAAGCTAAGCTAACCTAGCCTATGGTAAGGTAACATAAGCTATGCTAAACTAGACTAAGCTAAGCTAACCTTACTTATATATAAATATTTCACTCACCTCCACTGTTCTATTCGACACTTGAGTACACAAAATATTCCACTACTCTATTCGACATAAATATGTATAAAATACCTCACTCATTCGACTGCTCTGTTAAACGTTAATATACATAAAATATTTAACTCACTTGTACAATTAGATTCGACATATTCATCAACTTCAATCAGAAAATTCAGATTACAAGAAAGACCAAAGCTGGACCGCTAGATTCAAAGCCAGGTGCAGGGTTGCCAGACATCTGAGCATAAAAAAGGACAGACACTATAAAATATGGAATTTTTTGGAAAAAGCATATATATATATATATATATATATATATATATATATATATATATATATATATATATATATATATATATATATATGGCTGTCCCTTTATTAATGGGCAAAAGCAGGTTTAAAAAAGGACAGACTGCCCTTAACTTTCTCATACCTGTGTGATTCTACAAGAAAATTTTTTATATATTTACTGATAATCATATAAAATTTTTCTTGTATATTAACACAAGGTAGAGTTATTTAATCCATATATATATATATATATATATATATATATATATATATATATATATATATATATATATATATATATATATATATATATATATATATATATATATATAATATATATATATATATATAATATATATATATATATATATATATATATATATTAGCCGTATTTATATATATTATATGCACATTTTTGTACATTTTATCCTTTTTATATTTTATCCAAATATTTAGATATTTTATCCGTATTTTTATATAATTTATCCATATTTTTTATATCTATCTATCCGTAGTTTTATATTTCATCCATATTTTTAAATAGATTTATCCATAATTCTATATAGTGTCCGAATTTTCATAATTTTATCCATGATTTCATATATTTTACCCATTGTTACATATATTCTATCCATATGTTTTGACATTTAGTCCATATATATTTTTTATCCATTTTTTGTCATATATTTAACAATATTTTCATACATTTTATCTATAGTTTCATATATTCTTATACATCTTATTCATAGTATTACGTATTTTGTTCATATTTTTACAAATTTCATTCATAACTTAGACATTTTATCCCGGTTATTATATATTTTATCCATAGTTTTATATGTTTATCCATATTTTCATAAAATTTCTAAAAATATATATAGACTTCTCATTCATATATTTACATATTTTATCGATATTTTTATATATCTCTATCTGTATTTTTCGACATTTAACTCATATTTCGGCAAGGGACAGAGAATCCAATCCTCTGTTATTTTCCTCCCACAAAGAATCAATTTTTTTTTTCTTTTTGCTTTATATGGGGTTATAGCTTTTGCATATAGCTAGATGGCTTATCCAGATTTAATCCGCCTTACCCTCTTTAATCCCATTCGGCGATATCCTTTATTTCATCCATTTCAGCAATTAAATTCAATCAAGAATGCATTTTGCTGATAACTGATACAGTTTCATAAATTCCAAGCAAGACATAAGCCTCATTTCTGAAGTCTTTTTTATGGTTAATAGCTAGACCTTGAGTGGAGGTCAAGGTCTTTTTTTGGCCAATGGATAGACCTTGAGGGTCAAGGTCTTTTTTTTTTATAGCTGATAGACCTTGAGAGGAGGTCAAGGTCTTTTAATGACTAATGAACAGACCCAGAGTGGAGGCCAAGGTCTTTTAATGGTTATGGATAGACCTTGAGTGGAGGTCAATTACAGGTCGTCTATTAATATTCACAAGTAAGAGTAGTTGATCATTGGAATTGGCTAAGAGAGGAGGTAGTTAATGCTATCTCAATCCATAGTTTTAAGGACAGGTATGATAAGTATCACTAAGTATAAAATGGAACCGATCAGGAGACGGGAAGATACGAGCTTTGGGCTCTTTCCCGTAAACACAATTAGGTAATCACGAATAATAATCATTATAATTCAGGTACAGGCAATTTTAGTAACTTAGTTTATAGTATCTAGATTTGCACTCTTCTTCTTCTTCTTCTTCTTCTTCTTCTTCTCAGCTTTAACCATATAAACACAATTGTTCGTCTATAAATATATCACACAACACAGTACACAAATACGAACAATAATCACTATAGTTCATTCATATTATGTTCATTATATATATATATATATATGAAGTGTTCACAGAGTTCAAATTTCGAGTTACAGCTTAGTTCAGAATACCGAAAAAAACTCGCCATTAGTAAAATTATTTCAGTATCGTGTATGAAAAATCTGACAAATGTATGTAACGAGGTTGACTAACTGGCAAGTTAAATTTAATGTCACCCAAAACCTTAAAATAATCCCCATTTTTTAAATTATTCCTTAAAAGATGATGTAGATACAAATAAATGCTTTACTAATGGGATTGGAAGGGGTTTTTTTTATTATCCCTTTCTTCAGCTTTAGTATTCCCCGTGAAGCTATAATAATTTATTTTCTTGGTAGTTGATCTCTCTCTTCTTCTTCTTCTTCTTAACTTTAAAACTTTTCCTTGAAACAATAAAAATGTCCTTTCTTAGAAATGGGTCTGTCCCCACGTATTATTCCTCCTTTCTTCAATAAGATGCTTTTCCTCTCCATTCCTATCAGCCATTATTCCCATCCCTAGGTAATATTCTAGTCCTGCCTTCTTGGAAGTCCCTTAGTCCCCTCACTAGAGAGGGTCCCCTCAGGGAGAAGAGCATTCCCTAACTCTAGTTGGTCCTCCTAGGGATTAAGTGTGTTCCCTCTATTTTATTAAATCTAGAACTGACTTCACAGTCATTACGAATATTTTTGCCCTATACGAAATGCAATGGTCAAGTTTCAAATGTACTAGTTAGATAAAACAAAAAAATTTATTGATTTCACAACTGTGAATATATATATATATATATATATATATATATATATATATATATATATATATATATATATATATATATATATATATATATATATATATATATATATATATATATATATATATATATATATATATATATATATATATATATATATATATATATATATATATATATATATATATATATATATATATATATATATATATATATATATATATATATATATATATATATATATATATATATATATATATATATATATATATATATATATATATATATATATATATGTAAGG
>JAXCGZ010001962.1:160000-165019 GCA_037179515.1 Halocaridina rubra | reverse complement strand
CCCAGCACAGCCACAAACAGCACCAACAACGACACAACTACCAACACCACTACCACTAACACCACCAGCACAAAGAACACCACCACTCTCCATTGTACTAAGTTTGGTCAAGATTGGAGCTACTGGAAGCACGTCCTCACTGGATGAACCCAGGAACTAAACTGATGAACCCAGGAACTAAACAGTAAAGTCCTTATCAAGATTAAACAGAAAGGAATGGATTTATGCTTCGACAGTTCTGCAGTTGTACACTAAGTTCTTTTTGCTTTTGTTTTTGTTAATGAGGGAATGAGAATAGCCGCTGACAATAAACGTAAGACTCTATCGATAGTCATTGCTAACGTTTGTTCACGTTCATTTGTTTATTTATTTTATTATTAGAGATACTCTGCGACAATTTTTTATTTTCAGTACAAGTAAAAGGAAGAGGCCCGTCTCAGCTGACACAGGGTGGAGACCACGACATATTTCAAGGTCGCCCAATCTCTCTCTCTCTCTCTCTCTCTCTCTCTCTCTCTCTCTCTCTCTCTCTCTCTCTCTCTCTCTCTCTCTCTCTCTCTCTCTCTCTCTCTCCTACCTTTCACTCGACTCTGAGACTGACAGAGGAGCATTTCGATGCTAAAAGAACGTTGCTGTCTTTGACTTTTTTTGTGTGTGTTTTTTTCCAGCGAAGCTAGGCGATAATTGTGCCTACATTTCATTGCAGTCAATAGATTGTTGCATGCTGTTATTGCATAAATACTGATAAGACATCGGTAGTACCGCCATTTGCATAAATGTTTGTGCCACATGCCGCAACTGTTTAGAGAATAGATAGAACTCCCATTGACAAATTGTGGAGCCAGCGAGTTGCCACTTATGCTCTATATATATACATTGATTATGACAGCAGGAATTTGAATGGTAAAAGAGACTGTGTTAGAATGAGCATTACTATGAAGTATAAGTATAGAACTCTGTTCTTACTTCTGAATGCCAGTCTCCATTGTATATATATTGATATTTCTGATTTAGTATAGTTATTTTTATTGTTTATTATTCTTATTTTTAGATCATGATTATTAGTAATGTTATTATGTTGACTGATATTGTTGCTATCTCTCAATGGCCTGTTGCTAATTATTATTTTTGAAATGAAATCAGCAGTAACTTGATGATTTGTATCTTTTATCTGAATTCATACTTGATGTTACTGTAGCCACCGCTAATAAGAATGTTTCTTTAGTGGCTTTTCTCAGCATTTAATGATTGTTCTTTTTGACATTTATAGTAGAGTAATGCTATGTAGCAGTTGCTAAGCCCTAAGTATCTTGGAATAATAATCTAGTTGTGTAGACACATACCTTCCATTACCACCCTATTCCTAGGCAGCCCCGACCTGCAAGTTCTAAAAGTCTTTAGATTTTGTCCGCTCAGACAAGTCCCTAGTGCCCATTGAATAGAGATTGCAATCACTTGCAGTTGCAGGGGAGGCAAAGTATAGCCTCGATTACCAACGTATGGCCATTGTTGGTACCCTGAAGTCATAGGGAACCTTTCTTACAACTGTAGTAGTGACAGAGGTTCAAATTTTCATCCCGAGGTCTGCTTCGAAGGTACGTGTGGATTGCCGTACGGAAGAGAATCGCTGTGACGTTGCAGGTCTCCTGCGTGGTGGTCTTAGTCAAGATCGGCCGAGGGCGGGACGAGGAAGCCAGGCTGGAAGGATTAGAGAGATGCATCAATCCTCCCTTTTTGTCTTGCCTATCCGAGTAAAGGAGATATGGTAACAAACCTGGGCCTGCAGCAAGGACGGCGGGGGAGTGAAAAAATGAAATCCCAGAGAGAAACCGTGGAATCGCGCCTAGCAAGAATTCATGAGCAAGGGAAGGAAAGAAATAAAAGTTTTAAACTACTTTAAAAAACCATGTAAACGAATTGATGAAATCCCAGAAACAAGGAAATCCCCATACATGTCATAACTGTAGTGAAAAGAGAGGAAAAGAAACACAGAAATATTTTAAAATATTTTAATAATACCTTTAGAAGCCACGTAAACGCGTTGATGGGATTCAAACAGAAAGAAAAATAATCCCTATACATGTCCAAACTTTAGTGAAGAGAGAAAGAAGGGTATTTAAAAATCCCTTATTAGTTAATTAAAATTACCCCCGTATTAGAACTGAAAAAATGGGAAAGAAAATGTCCCCACCGTCTTTGTCCACTGTGCTAAAAGACAAAATATTTTTTTTTATTTTTATTTTTTTTGTTTTACTAGCTTTAAGATAATTTTAAGCGAAAACTCAGAGTCTCCCTTAGATATAGTTTTGAATAAGTGCCATTGATAAATTGTATGATTTGCACTAAGAGTAATAAGTTGCTTTTCTGCTTGAATAATATCAGTGTTTTGCTTAGATATTATCACAGTTTTGCTTTAGTATTATTCTTGTTTGAATTATGATTTAATCTTTAGGTTCATTAAGTTTTTATATTAATTGGTCTCTGAATAGTAATTGCATATTGAAATAGTAAATGTTTTGACTTTACACACAGTAAAACATGTTTTGTTTCAGGAGTAGTTTTTAAGGCCAAATTTTAAAATAAATTAATGCCCATAGTAACAATAGGAGTAGAAATTATAAGATAAGGTTTCTTATAGAAATTACTATTGATGTTATGGTCTATTGCATTTTACATGTTTATACATGCTAATACTCTACTTAATTTGTTTGCTAATGTTTTACATGATTTATATTTTTACTGTAACTAACCAAATTTTGTCTTTTGAAGAAAAAAGAGAAGTAGATAAAGTAATGTTATGATCTAAACTGACTTTTGATCTTAATTTATGTTTGTTATTAGTTACACACTGAAATCATAGTGATTAAGGTTACTTTTGTTTAAATATAAGAATATGTTTGTGTTAAAGATTTCCCACAAGGAAATAGACTCTGCATGCTCTAGTTGTCTGTAGAAGTACTATATATATGTTATGTTTGTGTAATTTGCTTAGAGTTCATAGAAATAGGATTTCTTAGATAATAGCTTAAATAATTCGGCCCCGTTTTTATTGTAAACAAATGTTAGTTTAGGATGATGAAACTGAAATAAGAGATATTTCAGTGTAGTGGGGAGGGATGTCGTAGGACTTTTGGCTAGGTGTCAAAGGAAACATTGAACACTCTCTCCAGTGTTTACTAGGATGAGGCCTATGTTTAAAAGGGTCACGAAGATATATAGCTGGTCCCATGGGACTCGGCATCTGGCGTTCAAATATCTCAAGAGGGTGTGAGATATAAACAAGTCCTTTATTCCCCATACCACACAGGAACACTTGTCCTAAATGTGAAGTACATGCCCGGGGGAGATACCCAATGGCAATAGGCGATTACCACCCACTCCTTTGCAATAGGCTCGTTGGAATAGCCCCTCCCCTTATAGGCGGGACTCCACTTCGAACCTGGAGTTGATTTGCAGGACTGGATGTCAAGCCACGCCCTGCCCTTGGGGTATTTCAAGAACCACCCAGGGCAGGCACAGTGAGTTGAGTTAGAGACCGGGCCTTGCCAGCAGCAGAGTTAACACAGTACAGCTGAGTTAGCCTCCCCCTTTTGGGGGTGGGACTCAGGAATTAGTCGTGACAGGAACTGTAGTAATAGGAGCTCTGAGTACATAGATGTTAAAATAAGAATAAAGGAATATAAAGAAGATGTTTTTCACCAACCACGCTACCATAATTATAATTATATACGTAGGAAGTAAATCCTTACGTCATATATATATATATATATATATATATATATATATATATATATATATATATATATATATATATATATATATATATATATATATATATATATATATATATATATAGATCAAATGAGAAACGATATCAACTTGAGCTTTAATAAAGGCAATAATGTATTTCCCTAGTATCTCATTCCAACGAAATGCAGATGGTGAATTGCTTTTTAACATCTTTAAAGGATATAATTTTTAGTCGGCTACTACAACTACAATATGTATTATAATATATATATATATATATATATATATATATATATATATATATATATATATATATATATATATATATATATATATATATATATATATATACATATACATATATATATATATATATATATATATATATATATATATATATATATATATATATATATATATATATATATATATATATATATATATATATATATATATATATATATATATATATATATATATATATATATATATATATATATATATATATATATATATATATATATATATATATGATTCTATTTCACGAAAAACACGTGAATATTGTGAATTTGTAAATGGTTATGGCTACGTAAGGAAATTGAAAGAAATTTTGAGATCCTTAGTACATGGTGCTTTCAAGTTTATTACTTATCTCCAGATGAATCTGAAGATAAGTAATAAACTTGAAAGTACTCTGTACCAAGGATCTAAAAACTTCTTTTAATATCCTTACGTAGCCACTCACACCACACACACACACACACACACACACACACACACACACACACACACACACACACACACAGGGCAGGGGCCAGGGCCGACAGGGCGGGAGCGAGCGGGCCCCCGACACAGGCACAGGCACACCCCCCCCCCCCTCGATATTTTGATATGGCTGGCTTTAGAACTAGAGGTCATAGTTTGAAGCTTCGTAAGAAAACTTCTTTGCAGGATGTAAGGAAATACTTTTTCAGTGTAAGAGTAGTTGATAATTGGAATTGGCTAAGCGAGGAGGTAGTTAATGCTATCTCAATCCATAGTTTTAAGGAGAGGTATGATAAGTATCACTAAGTAGAAAATGGAACCGATGAGGAGACGGGAAGATACGAGCTTTGGGCTCTCTCCCGTAAACACAATTAGGTAATCTCTCTCTCTCACACACACACACACACACACACACACACACACACACACACACGCACACGCACACACCACCCACCACCACCCCCACACCCCACACACATACATACATACATGTGTATATATATA
>JAXCGZ010001962.1:132500-135000 GCA_037179515.1 Halocaridina rubra | reverse complement strand
TAGAAATTTGCGTATGCCAAATACTGAGGTGCAGAAAACTAACAGATGCAGAAGGAACATATAGAAAATGCATACAGGAGTCCTCGATTTACGACAGGGTTATGGTCCTGAAAAATGACGTAACCTGAATTTTCAGCATGAGTCGGAACACATCTGAATATGAACCTAGATCCCCCACCTATGCTAAAAATAAATGATCTAAAACATAGAAACATGGTCTAAGTTTTTAATCTAAGACATGAAAATAGTAAATGTACACTGTACAGTATTGCTTACCATTACTCCCGTGATTGGCTTGCATTATCAGCCCTTAAATCCAACTTAAGAGCATTCACATTTCAGTATTTGGCTCTATACACATACGTGTCTTCAACACATTATCGACATTTATTGCATTACGCATCAAAAATATACCAGAGTCTATACTGTACACTATATACAAAATATTCACAAATGTATACAAATACTATTCACTATGCAGTACAGTATATAAAAGTCTAAAACCTTTCCATTTTTGCTTCATTTGTGTCTTCTTCAAAGGTATACATTAAGTATCTACATTTAACAAATTACACATCTATATATATTGACTTGGTATACACGTTTACAACAATGCCGCCTGACGACGTATCAGTAGAGGGGCTATTGTTAATAGAGCTTGGAAAATATTACTGAAACACGGGAATTTTAATGAAAACGATATTATTGGTTACAAAAGCCTGCCTAGAAAAAACAATCTACTCTAAAATAGACATTTTAAAATATGGTTGTAATGTTTTGTAATCACGCAAAATCATATCTGAGATTCATATTATAATTGTTCACTAAAAAAATAAACTTGCTATTTAGATATAAATCAATATTTTTATCACATCCACAAAAGTATATTACACTGATACATGTAAACTAACAATGTCAGATTCTCTGAGGCAATACTTGCAAAAAGTCTACAGTACACAATATAAAATGAATATAAAAGTTGACGGAACGTTCATACACAATACTAAGCAGCCATTCAGTGAGTTATCTTTGCCATAACATATTCATCTGCCATGCTCAGCATACTGTTCTGCATGAAGATCGTATTTACGGCTATGTGTTTGGTAGGTATCTAAGTGAATTCAATCTAATTCCTTCAAATAACCAAATACATAAACAAATAAATAAATAAAGTCATTAACTTGATACACACACACACACGCACACACACACACACACACACACACACACACACACATACACACACACACACACACACACACACACACACACACACACACACACACACACACACACACACACACACACACACACACACACACATATATATATATATATATATATATATATATATATATATATATATGTATATATATGTATATTTATATATATATATATATATATATATATATATATATATATATATATATATATATATATATATATATATATATATATATATATATATATTTTTTTTTTTTTTTTTGAACAGTGCTGTTAGATGTGTATGCCTTTGCCACGCTCACAAACTGTTCAGCATTCGAATTTGTATTTACCACACTAACTAAGTGGGTCAAAAAATGATTTATTAATAATTTATAAATAATTTATGTGCCTGCATCATAATGACAACATAACGTAACTCCAGGACCGCGTAAACTGAGGACTTTCTGTATATAACTCCGAACACACAAAAAATGTGTAAAAATGCACGTAATATATAAGCTCAAGTTTAAGTTGAACTGGACAAAAAGGAAGAGTGAAGACTCACAAATATGGGATTTATATAGTTATATATATCGATCAAAGACCATGCTGTTGTTTTGTACCTGCTTTCATCGCTATAATACAAGATCCTCTTGACCTATTTTCTTCTCTCATGGCGTGGAGAAACATGAGATTTCCTATTTTGAAAATAGCTCAAGGCTATTTTCAGGCTACTTCAGGTAGATCAGAGACAGTGGAAGCTTCTTAAAACTGAGCATCATGCAACTCATAACATATATATATATAGTGATCAAATTCTTCCATGGACTGTAGTGCTCTCTCTCTCTCTCTCTCTCTCTCTCTCTCTCTCTCTCTCTCTCTCTCTCTCTCTCTCTCTCTCTCTCTCTCTCTCTCTCTCTCTCTCTCTCTCTCTCTCTCTCTCCAGTATTGCAATATCAATATGCATTCTGGTCAATTTACAAGAAAGTGTTTTTTTCTGAGATTTAGTCAGGAAATTCAACTCCCTGGCTGAAGGAAATTCGATCTCATTAAGGTAACTGGTAATCGCCAAACCCATACATATGTTTACTTATTGCCAAAATTGTGACACTCAAGCTTATTTTACTCGTATGATTGAATATTTGGGATTAATTTTTACTTTCACACCCCAGCGAGTGAAATGAAACACATAACATTGAAATCATAACTAAAGCAAAATATATAATATCAATTATCAGCTTCTTAACTAGGCGTGTATTAATTTATCCAGTCTGACGAAATCTAACCTAGTACT
>JAXCGZ010001962.1:105000-127500 GCA_037179515.1 Halocaridina rubra | reverse complement strand
TAGGAGAAACTATGTAGTTGTGTTCGGTGACTTGAATGCCAGAGTGGGTGATGGAGAGGTAGAAGGAGTTGTAGGAAAGTATGGGGTACCAGATGGGAATGAGAGTGGCGAGAGACTGTTAGGTATGTGTGCGGAGCAAGAGTTGGTGATAGGTAATAGCTTTTCCAAGAAGAAGTTGATAAATAAGTATACATGGATGAGAGTGGCAAATGGAAAAGTGAAAGAAAGAGCATTGATGGATTATATATTGGTAGCAAAGAGCATGATTGGTAGAGTTAAAGATGTGCATGCATTTAGGGGTGTTGCTGCTGGAATGTCTGATCATTTTTTGGTTGAAGCAAAAGTGGTAGTAGCAAAAGAGGGGGAAATAGAGTGGGGGGATGTAGAAGGGAAATGGTGAAGGTGAAGGAGTTGAAAAAGCCAGAGAAAAAACAGGAATAATAGGACAGGTTGAAAGTGGCATATGACAGGGTGAAAGAAAGAGAAGTTGGGGAATTAGAGGAGGAATGGGGGTTGATGAAAGAATGTTTTGTGGGACATGCAAGTGATGTGTGTGGAAAGAGGTTTGTTGGAGGTGCATGAGGAGGGGCAGCGAGTGGTGGAATGAAGGGGTGAAAATGAAGGTGGAAGAGAAAAAGAGGGCTTTTGAGGAATGGCTGCAGTGTGACAGTAGGGAGAAGTATGAAAGATATAGGGAGAAAAATGTGGAAACCAAGTGGAAGGCATAGGAAGAGAAGAGGTTGGCAAATGTTAGGTGGGGACAGGATTTTAGTAGGTCATATGAGGAGAATAAAAAGAAGTTTTGGAAAGAAGTGAAGAGAATAAGGAAGGGTGGATCGAGGATGGAAGAGACATTGAAAGATGTGAATGGACAGATGTTAAGAGGGAAAGATGCAAGGGAAAGATGGGCAGAATATTTTGAGTGCTTGCTGAATGTTAAGGAAAATAGAGAGGCAGCTATAGTGGCAGTGGGGGGTGCTCAAGTGCCAGTAATGGATGATGAAAATGAGAGAGAGATTACAAGAGAGGAGGTGAAAAGGGCATTGTATGAAGCGAAAACAGGTAAAGCACCTGGAATGGATGGTGTGAGAGCGGAGATGTTGAAAGAAGGGGGTGTACCTGCATTGGAATGGTTAGTGAGAGTGTTTAATATATGCTTTATGTTGTCAATGGTGCCATTGGCATGGGTGATTGCTTGTATAGTGCCCCTATACAAAGGTAAAGGAGATATGTATGAATGCAGTAAATTTAGTGGTATAAGTTTGTTAAGTGTGGTAGGAAAAGTGTATGGTAGGATACTCATTAATAGGATTAGGGATAAGACAGAAAATATGATCGTGGAAGTGCAGAGTGGTTTTAGAAGAGGTAGAGGTTGTATAGATCAGATTTTTATAGTTAGGCAGTTATGTGAGAAATATTTAGCAAAGGGTAAGGATGTGTATTTTGCATTTTTGGATCTGGAGAAAACATATGATAGAGTTGATAGAGAGGCAATGTGGAATGTTTTAAGGTTATATGGAATTGATGGAAAACTGTTGCATGCAGTGAAGAGTTTGTATGAGGGCAGTAGAGTTTGTGTTAGGGTAGGGAATGAAGTGAGTGAGTGGTTTCCAGTGAGTGTGGGATTGAGACAGGGATGTGTGATGTCACCATGGCTGCTCAATTAGTATATTGATGGAGCGTAAGAGAGGTGAATGAGCGAGTGCATGGTCGAGGTTTGAGAATGGTAGATGGGGATGATAACGAGTGGGAGCTGAATTAGTTGCTGTTTGCAGATGATACTGTGGTGGTGGAAGATTCAGAGGAGAAGCTGTGTCGGTTAGTGTCAGAATTTGGAATGGTGTGTGAGAGAAGGAAATTGCGAGTGAATGTGGGAAAGAGTAAGGTTATGAGGTGTAGAAGAAATGATGATGGTGCTGGATTGAATGCTATGTTGAATGGAGAGAGACTTGAGGAAATTGATCAGTTTAAGTATTTAGGCTCGGTTAGCTGCAGTTGGTGGAGTAGAAGCAGATATCTGTCACAAAGTGAATGAAGTATGTAAAGTGTTGGGTGCATTGAAAGGAGTGATGAAGAATAAAGGGTTGGATATGAATGTTAAGAAAGTTTTGTATGAAAAAGTTGTTGTGCCAACTGTGATGTATGGATCAGAGTTATGGGGTATGAAAGTAAGCGAGAGATGGAAACTAAATGTGTTTGAGATGAAATGCCTGAGGAGTATGATTGGTGTATCTCTGTTGGATAGGGTTAGGAATGAAGTGGTGAGAGCAAGAACGGGTGAGAGGAGGGAATTTGCAGACAGAGTAGATATGAATATTCTGAGATGGTTTGACCATGTGGAAAGGATGGATGATGAAGGACTGTTGAAAAAGGTGATAAATGCGAGAGTTGATGGGAGAAATGCTAGAGGAGGCCTAGGTTTGGGTGGATGGATGGAGTAAGGAGACCCCTGAATGATAGGAGGATGGATGTGAGGGTAGCACGTGAGCGTCCTAGGAATAGGAATGAGTGGTGAGCGATTGTGACGCACCTCTGATGGGCATCTGCTATTACCACGGGGCTGCATCTTACAGAGGTAGCCTTGTGGTAGGGGCAGTAGGGGAGTTGGTGTTATGAAGCGACACAGGTTGTGGAAGAGCTGGGAGGATGGGCTGTGGCAGGTGCCATCTGAATGGTCGCTAGCTCCCTCGTCATTGCCCGTAGAGCAAAGTAATCCCTTATTGTTTCTTTTTTTATGTCGGCTACCCACCAATTGGGGGAGACAGCCAAGGTATATATATATATATATATATATATATATATATATATATATATATATATATATATATATATATATATATATATATATGTATATGTAAATGTATATGTATATGTACATGTATATGTATATGCATATGTATATGTGTATATGTATATGTATATGCATATGTATATGTATATGTATATGTATATGTATATATATATATATATATATATATATATATATATATATATATATATATATATATATATATATATATATATATATACGTATATCTATATGTAAATATATATGTATATGTATATATATATATATATATATATATATATATATATATATATATATATATATATCATATATATATATATATATATATATATATATATATATATATATATATATATATATATATATGTATATATATATATATATATATATATATATATATATATATATATATATATATATATATATATATATATATATATATATATATATATATATATATGTATATATATATATGTATATGTATATGTATATGTATATGCGTATGTATATGCATATGTATATGTATATGTATATGCATATGTATATGTGCATATATATGTATATAAATATATATATATATATGTATGTATATATATATATATATATATATATATATATATATATATATATATATATATATATATATATATATATATATATATATATATATATATATATATATATATATATATATATATATATATATATATATATATATATATATATATATATATATATATATATATGAATGAAGGTTTGAAATAAATTTAAAGATACTCTGTCCGAGGGGGTGGCTTGACATTAGATTCCACAGTGTAATGATTTGAATTTACTATTACTCGACATTATGAAACGGTGTTCAAAAAATACCCTTTGTGAACTTCATGAAAAAAATTCAGCTCTGGTAGTCATTAGCAGAGGGGAATAAGATATAAAAACATATTGTACTACTTTAGCAAATTAGAAATTAATAAAAAATAAACAGAAATATATATCTTTCGTCTTAGCACCTTCATAAACTCTTCGAAGGAAGAACTCGTTTGTTTCCATTGCGAACTGATTCAATCGTTAGGCTTGTTTTGGACGTACTTTCTGATTAGTCCAATGGTAGGTAATTTAGGTCATATTAGCCATGCCAGTCACTACATGGAAATTGGTGAAATTAAATCTATTTTAAGGTCTTTTTTAGCCACAAAAGTCAATGGAAAATGGCAAAAGGAGTTTTATTTTCAGTTCATTTTTACCCACAAAAGTTAATAGAAATGGTAAAATGAGTTATGTAATAAGCCATTTTTAGCCACAAAAGTCATTGATAATTTGTAAAGCATATTATTGTTGAAGGCCATTTTTAATCGTGCTTGTTATTAGAACCTGTTACAGCAAATAAAATGAACAATGAAATATGAAAAAGTAGAGTTCGCTTTTTTATTCACTTATAACAAAATAACACTAAGATTTTGCTTATTTACAAGTCAGGTAATCTAATTTTTTTAAATTATTTTTAGATATTTGTTTTTATTTTTTAATAATTATTTTGCAATATGCCAGTCTACATACAACAACTCTTGAGGTAAATGCATATGTATAGAACTACCACCATATCAGAATACAAACGTTGACAGCAGTTAAACAAATGATAATGTAAACCTTAGATTTACATTTTGACTATATGGATTTGTGACCCCATTGTCACAAGATAGCAGACTAGATAATATTAAAAATTTCAGATGATAAAGAGCAGAGAGGAATTAAGTTAAATGTGAAACTTAGACTTGCAGTCTAAGAAGGAAGGCATTAAAATATTTCATAAATAAATTGGGTAATTTTTGTGTTCAGCTTATGTAGTTGCAGTTTTATAAAAAAAAATAGAAGAAGAGGAATGTTTATGGTACGTGTATGGACTCTTTTAGTTATTAGTAAGTAGGGTGTCCAGCATTTCTGGACTTAGCTTGACCTGGGATGTACACAGGGACGGAATCTTTTTTGGCTGTTGGACTTAAAGGCACAGTAATTGGTTTGATTTTGGAATGAGAACCATATCCCCCATGATGGTCATCATGCCCATAACCATGACCATGATCATGGCCATATCCTCCATGCCCGTGGTGATCATCATGACCGTATCCTCCGTGCCCGTGATCATCATGCCCATATCCTCCATGATGGTCATGTCCGTGCCCCCCATGTCCATGGTGATCGTCATGACCGTATCCTCCATGCCCGTGGTGATCGTCATGACCGTATCCTCCATGATGGTCATCATGCCCGTACCCTCCATGATGATCGTCATGGCCGTACCCTCCGTGATGATCATCATGGCCATATCCTCCGTGATGATCATCATGTCCATACCCTCCATGGTGGTCATCATGCCCGTACCCTCCATGATGATCGTCATGGCCGTACCCTCCGTGATGATCATCATGGCCATATCCTCCGTGATGATCATCATGTCCATACCCTCCATGGTGGTCATCATGGCCATATCCTCCATGATGATCGTCATGCCCATATCCTCCATGATGGTCATCATGCCCATATCCACCATGATGGTCATCATGTCCATATCCGTGCCCATGATCATCATGGCCATAACCGTGTCCGTGATCATCATGACCATATCCGTGCCCGTGATCATCACCGTAGCCTTTATGATCGTGATGTCCGTAATCGCCCTTATGTCCACCCTTTTTGCCGTAAGAACCCTTATGGCCATAGTCTCCTTTTTTGCCATAATGTCCTTTGTGGCCCTTGTGGTCGTCGTGATATTTACCCTTTTTAAAGTGACCCTTCTTGCCATGTTTGTCGTGGTGTTTGCCTCCCTAATGAAGAACGTTGATATATAGGATTAATTTTCGAGCTATGAAAGCGATAAAATGGTTTACTTAATTTTATAAATGTTTACATGCAAAAATAATAACTCATCTCAATAATAATGTCAAATTTTGCTCTTAAGAAGCTGTTAAGATGAATAAAAAAAGTAACGTAAATGAATATAAGATATAATCAACATAGAACACAGAAACATTGCTCTACAGAAAACATGCTCACAGTTGTACATTCTTTACCTTGTAATGACCTCCTTTGAAGTCCTTTCCTTTGTGAGCTTTGAAATATTTGTCAAAATCGTCATATTTGTTGTGATATTTCTTTTTGTGACCATCGTCGTAAAACTTTTTATGATGATGGTATTCCTCTTTATGGTAAGCATCCTTGTGTCCCTGCACGCAAATAATCATGCAAATTATGTATATATATTATGTGAGAGCAAGGTATTGCGTCATAAATTACTTATAATTGTATGATTATGACTTTAACTGTAAGCTTTATGTAGTAGCAAGTAGGAGTTAATGTTTTTTTTTTTTATAGTCTAAAGCCCTGCACAGTGAATACCTTTGAGAAAGCATTGATAATAGGGTATCCTACATGAGATTTTTTTTTCATGCATGAAATTATAATTATATGGTCTTAGTTCCAGAGAGTGTTTGAATAAGATTAGTTTCAACTGGAAGATTTTATCTCGCTTTCAGTCACGCTGATTGTCTGGGTTCAATGATATAAGAAATTTTTTCTTGTAGAACTTTTTTTTTATATTTACTTTTAAAGTAAAAGTACTGAGTGAATTTATTTTAAAGGGAATTAAATATTGTGTCTTTGTGGATATTCGTTTCTGTAAAAAAATGTATAGCTTGGTTTATTGATTTTTTCACTGCTCCAAAACTGCAGTAACTCTGTTTTTTTTTTTTAAATTTTGAACGTTGATGTTCATTGAGCTTTGAATTGTCTTAATTTTATATTTTCACATTTCTTCATTTCTTGCCAAGTCTCAATGATTAAGAATCTATTCAATATTAAGAATATTTTAAGAAAAAAACAATCAACTGATTTCCATTTTTTTTCATCGTGTCCACAGTAATGCCAGTAATTTTACTTACCTTATTTTTGTGCCCTTTCTTATGGTGCCCTTTATTGCCATACTTGTGCCCTTTCTTGCCCTTTTTGCCCTTGTGTTCGTCTCCGTAGTATTTAGCCTTATGGTGGTTGCCTTTGTATTTTTTTCCGCCTTTGTCGTGATAGCCCTAAACCGATAAAAAAAACCCCCATAAAAACTCAAGTGGCCGTCACTTAGGTAACCGTGTCCTAGGTAACGACTGCCTAGGACATGGTTGCCTAGGCAAGCGGTACCAAAGAGATAAATGACGGTTTTACACATAATGTTTGATAAAGTAACGTTAAGTCAGTATCAATGTTAGTAGCCTTAAACCAATGAAAATACTTAACAGAAAGAAATTAAAATAAAGACCACAAATAGGAATCTTTGACACTAAAAATAGTTTAAGAAACTTAAAGTACAGATGTTTATGTAAATGTTCAATAGTCATAAATTTTTAGTTAACGTTAAACAAGTATTAGTATGGAAGTGACTATAGACAATGAGCCACACAAGTGTATACTGTAAATAAACACATAGGGAAGGCTCTCGAGCCATATTAGAGACTCTCTTCTTTTCTAGTTTCAACGAGAATAGAAGCTGAGCATTTGCAGTATGCCTCGAATCCTCTCCCTTTGTAAAGACAAGACTTAAGATCATTACTAGCGTCAATACTAGAATCCTCACCCTTTGTAAGAGATTGGTCTGAAGATGAACTCCTGTAATAAAACTTGAAAGCGCTCCAATTGTTATTGCTAACAGTAAACGTGGGTGTGCTTCAATTGTCTATAATCAAATATACACCATAGAGTATGGACTCCAAATTGACTAATTAATCTAGAAATGTTAACCTGTCATGAATTTCTAAGCATTTTAATTATGCACAGTATCAAAATTTAATTTTGAATTCCAAATATATATCTTTCTGTTTCTCTGGAATCTGGATCTCACCTTTTTATGAGCCTTTCCATAATCACCATAATGATGCCCTTTGTGGCCTTTTTCCGCCTTGTGACCTTTATGTCCTTTGTAGCCTTTTTTGTCATGGTGACTGGCTTTGTAGCCTTTATGGCCTTTATGGGACTTGTGGCCTTTGTGACCCTTTCCATAGCCTGGGAAAAAAGAAAAAAAATATCTTGTCTAGAATACAAGGCACAACTGGATTCTAATTTTGCTTATTTAATATGCAAAGTTGCATGTGACTGCAAATTAATATCGAATAAGTTTTCTCTGTGACATATTTCCTGTACTATGTTTGTTATCTGTCTTCTTTCATTTTAAAACACGTGCTCAAACACAGGAAGTGTCATATATTCAAGAAAATGTATATGCTAGATTACTTTAAGCAGCTGAAGCTGTTTTGGAGATCCAAAAGATTGTAAATTTTAGTAAAGGAAGAAATGCCAAGTTTTGTTTTTCTTACTATATGCATAAATATTAGCATATTTTCTTTTTTATTAAGTGGCATCTGGGACCAAAGTAATTAAAAATACTTATTTAATTTTATGAAACTTCTAGCATACATACAATCATACATACAGGTCTAATAGGGAAACAAACCTTACAGATTAGCTGCTGTACTAGGAATGAACGCATTCTATCTGAATGCCTTGTTTGTTCATATATATATATATATATATATATATATATATATATATATATATATATATATATATATATATATGTGTATATATATATATGTATATATATATATATATATATATATATATATATATATATATATATATATATATATATATGTGTATATATATATGTGTGTATATATATATATATATATATATATATATATATATATATATATATATATATATATATATATATATATATATAAATTATGACCTTTTGTAATTCATCTCACTCATGTCACTGACATGAATGCGATGACATGTCACTGACGTGGTTCTGCGTATGGCTAGGATCCCCCCATTGGGGGATCCTAGCCATACACAGATGCGTTTATGAAATCCATTTGTGTGTCTAGCTAACTAACAATATGGTATCCTAGGTTTACACTGATTAAGAAATCTGGCCTGGGGAACCTAGCCATACACAGAACTGCGTCAGATGCGTTTATGAAATCCATTTGTGTGTGTCTAACTAACTAACAATATGGTATCCTAGGCTTACACTATTTAAGAAATCGGGCCAATTAGGTTGTTATCGTCTGGGCGGAATCTGGTCACATGCATAATTGCTCTTTAGATACTGCAACACAGTACCTAAAATGCTGGATGCATTACAGTCGGCCTCTGTATACTATAGAAGACTTGAAATCAATTAGGTATTTGGATGTTTATGCTGCTGAGATGTATGAACTTGTTCTTGATCAATAGTCGTTGTATGCTATGTAGTATTGGACCTAAAATTTTTTGTTTTGTTTTATGTTTTAAGAATAGCAATCGGTTTAGGACAAATATTCTCCACTTACAAAAACTCGCTGAAGACATTTTCCTTTCCGGGAAAATGAGAAATGCGAATTTGTTATTTTTATAATAAATATGTAACGCAATAATGTTTGAGACTCCAGGATAAAATTTTCATCTGTTAATAGGAATAGAAATCACTCACTTGCAGGAAATCATTGAAGGAATGTCATTCCCGGGAAGTTGCTATATATATGGATAAAATTCATATCTCGCAGTTTTATTGGTTATAAGGGCAATATATTTTATATTAAAATCATGAATGAAGGTTACTCCTGTTCATGTACAAGGAATTACTGAAGAAATTTCATTTCCAGTAAGCTGACACATGCGATTTTTTTTTTAAATATTATATTGTGTCCATATTATGCAATGTTTTATTGGATACGTGGATAAAGTTTTTTTGAAAATATGAATAGGACCGCACCATTACTTCCAATAATGTTGTTATTACAACTAATGAATCCTTTTAATTAACGGTTAATTATTTGGAACTAATATTTAGAATATAACTGGAAGGCATATATCATTATCAGTATAACGTGAGAATATATATATATATATATATATATATATATATATATATATATATATATATATATATATATATATATATATATATATATATATATATATATATATATATATATATATATATATATATTTATATATATATATATATATTTTTTGTTTTAGGAAAAGTAATGAATAATTCGTAGTTGAAATATCCCGAAAGTGAATAATTTAAGTTAGCTTGTTTGATGAAAAAATAGAGCAATATACCTTTCGTTTTGAATACATTCCACATCGGTAATCATGTTTACCGAGGCTATTTATAACTTTTCAAGAAAATTACTTATATATGAAATTCAAGGCATCATCAATCAATATTCCAAAATGTATAATGAGTAAGTAATAATGAATTCTGTACTGCAATTAAGGCGCGTAAGACTCCCACGTAATAGCTCACCTGTTGCAGCAGTCTGGAGGTCAGAAGTAGCTACCACAGAGTATTGTTGACTCTCAGCTGGTCGGAGATCGACTTCCAGGGGATCCTTCAAGTGACTGACGGCAAAGTCGAGGTCCTTCGGTTCGCCCTTGAGGTTTCCGGAGGTGAACACTACCGCCGTCACAATTAGGACGGCAGCTTTTATCTGAGGAAGGCGAGATGAACAAATACTGTGTATATATGTAATTTTTATAATGTTATAAGTTTTTTTTTTCAAGTTTCAAGAAGTAAATGATGCAATTATATGAAGTTTGGTAAAGAGCAGATATCTTCATGTAGGGTTTTTATTCTAAGGTTTAATTTTCTCATCTCCGCTCTTTCAGTTTGCATATGTTAATTACAAACAGTTATTATGACCAACGAATAAGCGTTGAATAGATCATATGCTTAAGAATACTAAATCAGTTGTCCTTATGTTTAATTTGGATTTCAAAATATTTTTTGTTTTAGTACAGATTTGTGATAAAAACTGTCTGTCTGTGTACTGCATAGTAGATATTTAGAAGGGTTGATATCTTTTAAATGTTAGCGTCAGAAATGTATATTACTGTTATCCAGTCTAAGTGATACGAAGAACTTTGAAGAACTGAAGAACAGATTTACCCATATTGCCCCTGTCATGTTTTTAAGCCTCCAAATGTGGAGGTGTTCTACAAGGGGAGACTAGGCCACCACTGACTTCATTTTCGATCCGTAGGCTATTTTATACCCCTAGAAAACACCATCGCTGGCATTTCTTTCCCCAGTCTCAGATTGACAGTCGGAGAATGGGCCCACTGACCCGGCCTGTCAAGCATGTCTCACGTACTTGATTTGTCGCCTTCGAGTAAAAGGGAAACAGAATGCACTCGAGAGAGACCATTGTCTTGTACAATTTTAACCCTGATTAAAGATTCAATCGATTAGATATATGGAGTACGCTTCTTTCCGGTAAGAACTTTCCCATAAAGCTACTTTACATGTAAAGTGGAGATTTTGCCCAAATGATAGCATTCATGAAGGGCCAATAAGAATTATTACTACATGTAAACTAATCTAGACTTATGGCACTCAATCGTTTCACTATATTTTATTTTTAATTGCTTGCTATTATTTATAAAAAGGAATTGAAAGCTTTATTAACATTGGACTTACGCACGGCCAAATATAGATTGTAATGTTAACAATTGCGTTTCACTGGAATTGCCGTATGCACATGTCCCCATGCACAGTTATCTGATTAATAAAAAAAATCGCCAATTAAAAATATATATCTTTTATTAAATGTTACATAAGTTAGGTACACGTGTTTTCAAATTGAAATGAGTCTAATATTCTCCATTAAGCTGATTACTTCAAAGCCTATTTTCCTCTACTGTATTTAGATACATAAAATAATAAAATAATTAATATTTCCCATTTACATTGGTTATTAATGCAAGAGACTTAAGATATGCAAAAATGAAATATATTTAAGAAAATATGGAATTTTAGCGAGTAAAGAAACTTTTAATGCCTATTATAAGTCTTGAGTGGTTTTATATTATATAACGATTGTGTTTTTGAATCATTGTTTGTGGAAATGAAAGATTTACTCTGATATTTATATGGTACAGATAATGTGTAGAGTTTGTCAATTTGCAAATTGCCTTAAATTTTCAGTCAAGCAGTAAAGATCTTGATTTTACATATTGAATATAACATGTGCCTAACCTAGCCTAACCTAACCCGTTCCCAATCCTAGATTAGGTTAGGGTAGGTTAAATTAGGCACATGTTAGGCACATGTTACGGTCAATGTTTTACATATTGACAGAAACTTTCAGGCAATTTACAAATTGACTGGTTTACGCACTGTAGCAGACTTATTCTAATAGCGAGAAATTGCACTTTTATATAAAGCATATAATGCATAAGTGTATTAATACAAAATATTAGCAATAAAAATAAAATATATTTTTATTATTAAAGTAATAGATTTTTCCGTTTTGATATCCCACATCAGAAAATGCTTATTATAATATTTCTCTAAATTTTTGCTTTCCCCACCACCAACAGCACCACCACCACCATCACATTCACCACCACCACCACCACATCCACCACTATCACCACCACCACCACCACCACCACCACCACCACCACCACCGTGGTGGGGCGCGAACCCTCGACCTGACGCCTCAGAGTCGGAGACGCTACCGACTGAGCCACGGCGACATATGTATATATATATATATATATATATATATATATATATATATATATATATATATATATATATATATATATATATATATATATATATATATATATGTATATATATATATATATATATATATATATATATATATATATATATATATATATATATATATATATATATATATATATATATATATATATATATATATATATATATATGTATATATATGTATATATATATATATATATATATATATATATATATATATATATATATATATATATATATATATATATATATATATATATATATATATATATATATATATATATATATATATATATATATATATATATATATATATATATATATATATATATATATATATATATTATTTTTTTTTATGAAGTACTTTGTTTCGTATTTTTATATCCAACATCAGCATAGTTTTATTTTAATATTTCTCCTCAGTCATTTTTGTCCAAAACAGGACTTAATTCAGTCTGAAAAACTCACAAGAATATAGCTTTTGATTCTTAAATTATTCTTATTACTTATTTATTATTCTTATGTATATTTTGATAAACAGTATCAGAAAATATTTATTTTTGGAAATTTCCAGAATAGGAATTGAGGCAATACTGTTGCGTACAGGTAAACTCCTTAAAGATATAAAATAGTTGAAACATTTAATTTTTCTTTTTTTGAAGATACTGTTTTTTAGGCTCTTCTGGTACAGACTTTTTTTGTTCATGTTAATGATAATTTGGTTTAGGTTTGGTGATTTATTTTGGTATCGTAGTTCAAATTTTCTCTTTAGTGTTAGTGTTGTGGTTCAGAATCATTGTATTGTGATGGTATTCTGGTCATGGGGTATGGTATGGTAGTTCAAATTTTCTCTTTAGTGTTTGTATTCTGGTTCAGAATCATTGCATCGTGATGGTATTCTGATCATGGTGTACTATGTTGTATTCTGGCTCAGAGATACTGCATGGTGTTGGTATTCTACTTTTTAAGTTTTTCATTAGATTTATCATTTTTCTCAGTTTTTTTACGATTATAACACCAGGACGGAAAAAAAATCTGCCCTTATCGAGCCTGAGGACGAAAAAACACAAAGTAAAGAGAAACAGAGATGGGGAGTGTGTTGATATTTTAGACCTGAAGGGATAATAAATGTGTGACAAATATCCAAGAATATTCCGTGTTGTTATAGGCATAGAAAAAGAACCGTAACTGAAGAAAGAATTAACATCGAACTGTCCTGGACAGACCTATTTAAGTCCACAAGACCCCTCAGCTGTAGTATTGCAACGGGTGGCTGCATAGTGTAAGGATTTTGGTTCATAATGAATGCTTTGTGTTTTTATTCTGATTTCTGGCTGCTACTTTGAAATGATACTCTGCTTCTTAGGTGCTGTTTTTGTGTTGGCTTTCTGTATTATATTGGCTGTTGTTTGTGCATTGCAACTGAGTTTGCTAAATCGTGTTATTTCTTATTGATTATTAGAGTAGCTGCTGTATGGTAATTCTGACTCAAGCGCCTGCTCTGTGTTCTTATTGTAATTCATTGTTGCCTTTTTGTATAAGTATTCTGTTTCTGGGTTATTTCTCTTAAGTGACCGGTTGATATTTGCTGCTTATGTGTCGATTTTCTGGTTTGTGTTACTATTCTCTTCCATAATTACTAATATCTGTTGGTATTCTCGTCACGTTGAGACGAAAATAATATCCGTTCTTGTAGAAATTAATTCTCTTAATTCAACAATCCATTCATAAATTAGACCCAATTCTTTATAATATGGCAAAGGTGAAGCAAACAGAGCTAATTCTTTATACTCCATTATTCAGTTCGAAATGCCCAAGGGGAAAGAGATATTATATAGTGTATATAAACATGTTTTTGTGGATTAAATTATCTTCTTTTGATATGCTCGAGAGAGAGAGAGAGAGAGAGAGAGAGAGAGAGAGAGAGAGAGAGAGAGAGAGAGAGAGAGAGAGAGAGAGAGAGAGAGAGAGAGAGAGAGAGAGAGAGAGAGAGAGAGATTTTGTCGTTAAAAGTAATTTTTCAGTTTTGAATTCATGTCATATTTTTCTTATTCGTTATACAAGCACTGATAAGTTTCTCATTTACCCTTTTAAGTGTTTGTGTTTCAAGTACTATAATTATATACAGGAATTAGTAAGAACAGAGAGTTCGTATTTTATTGATCTATATTTTTTTGCAAAGCAGCTTTGATACTCTTCCATAGATGTAGGTCATATGTAGCATGGAGAGCCAGCCTGTGTATGTGTTTTAATAGAAATATAAAATTTATTCAGTGCTTGTGATTACCTAATTGTGATTACCTAATTGTGTTTACGGGAAAGAGCCCAAAGCTCGTATCTTCCCGTCTCCTGATCGGTTCCATTTTATACTTAGTGATACTTATCATACATGTCCTTAAAACTATGAATTGATATCTATAGACTTTATCTTGATATCAAACGGCTTTTGTAATTTTTTTGTTTAAATGCATTTCAAAAATGTACATTTTCTGATTTCTTAGTCACATTATTAGTATTTTATTCAAGTAGTAGTGATATAGATAGCTATAGCTAGCAAATTATGAAAATTTGCAGTATGTTACCAGATTGCACAATATAGCAACAAAGGGAGGAAAAGAATATAATTGAAAATATGATAGAGAAATATGCGACACGTATAGTCACTCACAGGTAATATTCGCAGAGAAAATATACTTTATAAATGTGAGAGGTGTCTTCACATCCAAGAAGTATTTACACAGACAAAATATTCATCGTAAAATAGAGATACGTTTTCACTTCCAAGAAGACATAATAACACACAACAGTCAGATAATACACGAGTTCTTCTAGGAATTGCATTCTCATAATGTGACTAAGAAGTCAGAAAATGTACATTTTTGAAATGCATTTAAACAAAGAAATTACAAAGGCCGTTTCAATTCTGCCATTTTGATATCAAGATTAAGTCTATAGAAAATAATTATTGATAAAAGCTTCATATATAATGCATGCTTAAGGGCTTAAGTCCGTTCAGTGCCTTAAGCAAGTAGGTTCAATTTATATCCTCCTCTTCCTCCTCCTCCTCCTCCTCCCCCTCCTCCTCTTTCTTCTTCTTCTTCTTCTTCTTCTTCTTCTTCTTCTTCTTCTTCTTCTTCTTCTTCTTCTTCTTCTTCTTCTTCTTCTTCTTCTTCTTCTTCTTCTTCTTCTTCTTCTTCTTCTTCTACCACTACTACCACTACTACCACTACTTCTACTACTACTTCTTCTTCTTCTTCTTCTTCTTCTTCTTCTTCTTCTTCTTCTTCTTCTTCTTCTTCTTCTTCTTCTTCTTCTTCTTCTTCTTCTCCTTCTCCTTCTCCTTCTCCTTCTCCTTCTCCTTCTCCTTCTTCTTCTTCTCCTTCTCCTTCTCCTTCTCCTTCTCCTTCTTCTTCTTCTTCTTCTTCTTCTTCTTCTTCTTCTTCTTCTTCTTCTTCTTCTTCTTTTTATTTTCTTTTTTATCTTCTTTTTTCTTTTTCTTTTTCTTCTCTTTCTTTTTCTTCTTCCTCTTCTTTTTCTTCTTCCTCTTCTTTTTCTTCTTCTCTTCCTTCTATTTCTTAGTTTTCTTCTTTTTCTTTTTCTTCTTATTCTTCCTTTGTTTTTCTTTGATGGCCTCCTTCAAAGTATATTTTCCTCTTCCTCATTTGCTTCTTCTCTTCCTTCTTTTTCTTCGTTTTATTCTTTTTCTTTTGTCTATTTTTTCTTTTTCTTCTTATTCTTCCCTTGTTTTTCTCTGATGGCCTCCATCAATGTATAGTTTCCTTTTCTTCTTTTGCTTCTTCTCTTCCTTCTTTTCTTCGTTTTCTTCTTCTTCTTTTTTCTCTTTCTTCTTTTTCTTCTTATTCTTCCTTTGTTTTTCTCTGATGGCCCCCATCAAAGTATATTTCCCTCTTCTTTCTTTTTCTTCTTCTCTTCCTTATTTTTCTAAATTTTCTTCTTTTTCTTTTTTTCTATTTCTTCTTTTTCTTCTTATTCTTCCTTTGTTTTTCTCTGATGGCCTCCATCAAAGAATATTTTACTCTTCTTCTTTTGCTTCTACTCTTCCTTCTTTTTCTTAATATTCTTCTTTTTCTTTTTCTTTTTCTTCTTTTTCTTCTTTTTCTTCCTATTTTTTTCTTTGATGGCCTCCATCAAAGTATATTTTACTCTTACCTCTGGCACTGACATCACAATTACAAGTTACTCGATGCTATAATTAACAGCCATTATCTCAAGAATTGTGGGAAGAGACTACGTTCATTATATATATATTTTGGTCCTAATTGGCGTCTTTTCTTTTTTTAATCTGAAGTATTTCTGATTGTATTAGTTTTGTGCTACATTTTGCTTTTTCATAAGACGCGTATTAGGTGAACATATTGGCTTAGACAAAATATTACGAGATTTTCAATACTTCTGCTTCATTTTTTTCTGGGTTGTCCGTTCTATCCTTTTATATCTGCTGGTCTATTTTCTGTATTGTCTCTCATTGTATTATATGATTCAGGCACAATCATTTAGCTAATTTAGACATGTTCTCTCACACACACACACACACACGAAAAAATTGAATAATAAAAGAAAAAAAAATTACCAAATACCCACCTGTCAACAGTACTGAGTTAAGTTGCCAAGTAGTACAGCAGTCTTATTTTCTTCATTTTTTTTGCTTTTCTTTTAGCTTTCTCTTTTACTATTTTGTTATTTTGTATATATATTGAGTTAAATGTAAAGTCTAATCCCGTGATAACATATCTTGGTTAGCAAGTCAGTTTATCAGTTAGGAAGAATATATAACAGAAACAGGTGGGTGCCACCTCAAACACAAATTCGAATTTTCCTTCAGGTTTGACTTTTGTTTTTCTTTTTCTTTTTATACTTAAATTACCATGGTCAAGTTTTTAAGTTAAGATGTGTGTTACCAGAAAGGAGACAAACTGAGTCACTAAATAGCACTTATATGGAGATATAAAAATTCTGTGTGAAGCTAAATTAGAAGTTTTTCTCTTTTCTTTTTTTTCCTCTTTCTCGTCTTCTTTCTATATTCTGTGAGAGGGAGAACATAAAAATGAAGCCATCTCTGTCCCAAACCTCTCCCACCCATGGGTCGGGAGAAGGGGTAGTCATCAGGGGACTTAAACAGAGAATCAAGAAGTTAGAGGAAATGGTTATAAGCCTTGATGATAAAATTCGGAATATGGATGGAGAAATGAAAGAGAATGAAACACTCAGAGAACAAATAAGATCTTTGGAGGAAGCAAATAAAGCACAAGGGCAGGAGAGAAAGGAACTAGAAAAAAGAATAAAGAAGCTGGAAGGGGAAAAGAGTCACCTAGAATCTAGAATTTCTAAACAAGAAGATAAAAACAAACAGCTGAATGACAACCTAAAGGAATTAGATGTTAGTTCACTGCTCTCTTCTGAGAGAGACGAGATTGCTGCTTGGAATGTTCAGATTAAGGAAAACATTGAACAGTTCAGAAAAGAGTTCCAGGAGCTGAATATGGAAAATGATGCCATTAAAACGTCCTTTGCTGATGCACTAAAGGGGAATGTGGCAGTAAAAGAGGCTGTAAAGGTGGTGGCACTGGAAAACATACAAACAGTTGACTATAAAGAGACAGTAATCGAAAAAATGAAAGACGTTGTGATGGAAAGGGCAAACCCACTCATCAGACAGGCACTTGATAAGGAGAAGACAGTGGTAATCTCAGGCATAAGTGAATCCCAGGAGCCAACATGGCAGGGGAGACTTGAAGAAAATAAAGCTAGGGTTGTAGACCTGATAAGAAAGCTTGGAGTAGTATGTGGTCCTGAGGATATTGTAAACATACACCAACTAGGTAAATATTCGAGGGAAGGAAAGCCGAGACCAACAAAAGTAACCTTTGAGAGAGGGGAAACATGTAGGGAAATATTGTTGAGAAAAAAAAGTCTAAAAGACCTTCAAGAATGCAAAGAAGTGTTCATTAGACGATACAGAACACAGGAAGAGATGGGAAAGATCAAAAACTTGTTGCAAGAGGCAAGAAGGTTAAATGATGAAAGAAATGAAGAAGAGAAGAAAAATTTTCGTTACAGAATACTTCCAGACAAAGGGGAGATAAAGAAGATAATGACAGAAGATCAGGGGATGGGGCCTCATTAAGATTGTTATACACAAATGCTGATGGATTAGCTGGTAAGGCAGTAGAATTAAAAGATAGGATTCACAACAGTAAGGCAGATATAGTAGCAATTACAGAGACTAAGTTGAGTGAGGACATAAACAGTGTCACAGTTTTTCCTAAGGGCTTCAGAATACTAAGGGTCGAAAGATCTGAGAGGACTGGTGGAGGGATAGCACTGCTCATAAGTGAGAGGATTCAAGTTGAAGAAATAAACTTGGCTATAGAGAGTGAGTTCAGGGAATTTCTTGTTGCTCGCATAAATACTGGGTCAGAGAGCATTATAATAACTGTTGTATACAACCCACCAAGGAACCAAAATAGGCTTGAAATTTACGAGGAAAGTCATATAGGTACTATTGAAGTCATAAACTCAGTTGTTAACATGGCACGGGAGAAAAAATGTAGGATTTTGATTATGGGAGACTTTAATCATAAAGAGATAGATTGGATAAATCTTGACCCACACAGTGGTGAGGACTCATTTGGGGCAAGATTCCTAGATTGCGTACAAGGGAATTTCCTACACCAACATGTAATGGAACCAACAAGAGCCAGGGGTGGGGATGAGCCATCACTACTTGATCTAGTGTTCACAGATAATGTGTTGGATATTGAAAATATTGAGTATGAACCACCAATTGGAAAGAGTGACCACTGTGTGTTGTTGATGGAGTATATCATTGAAGACATTCTTCCTGAGAGTAGAGGCACTGAGGACATGAGGAGGAACTATCCAAAAGGAGATTACATCAAAATGAATGAGCTTTTTGCAGTTATTGACTGGAGAACCTTATTTTACAACAAATCTGTACAAGAAATGTATGACATCTTTTGTGAGAAATATGGGAAGATAGTAGATTGCTGCATACCTGTCACCAAAGTAGGTGTAATTCATGCCAGAGAGAAATGGTTCGATAATGAGTGTAAAAGAGCTAAGGAGTGGAGAGACAAATGCTGGAAAAGGTATAGGAGGAGAAAAAACATTAATGCCTGGCAAACCTACAAAAGAGCAAGAAATGACTACCTAAGTAAAAGGAGAGAGGCAGAGAGAGATTATGAGAGGGACATCACCAGGAAGGCTAAAGAAAATCCCAAGCTTTTCCACAGCTTTATCAGAGGAAAACTGAAGGTAAAAGAACAGGTTTTAAGGCTAAAGAGAGCGGATGGAAGCATCACTGAGACGGACGAAGAGATCTGCAAAGAATTGAACAAGGAGTTTCAGTCAGTATTTACAGTAGAAAATACCCCACCCCCTCAGATTGCAGTGATAGAAGCTCAAGGGCCGGAATTAGAGAGCATCAACCTTACAGCCACAGAGGTACGCAAAGAGCTGATGGATTTAGATGTTCATAAAGCTACAGGTCCTGATGACATATCCCCTCATGTGCTTAAAAAATGCGCAAACACAATATCAGTGGCACTAAGTATCATATTTAAGGAGTCACTGGAGTCGGGGGAGATTCCAAGATGCTGGAAACAAGCAAATGTGATACCTATCTTCAAAAAGGGAAGGAGGGATACGGCTCTGAACTATAGACCAGTTTCCTTGACCAGCATAGTTTGCAAAGTTATGGAGAAACTACTAAGGAAACATATCTCTCTTCACTTGGAATCCTTCAACTTTTTGTCAGTGAGGCAACATGGCTTCAGAGAAGGAAGATCAACAGTAACAAACTTATTAGAATTTTATGATGAGGTAAGCCAAATCTTACAGGAAAGAGAGGGCTGGGCAGATTGCATATTCCTAGACTTCCAGAAAGCGTTTGACACTGTTCCACATGGGAGACTTATTAGGAAGCTGCAATCAATGGCTAGAATAGGTGGAAATGTCTTGGAATGGATAAAAACTTCCTTAGAAGGAAGGGAACAGAGGGTTAGAGTAAGACACTCAGTGTCTGAATGGAGAAGAGTTAGTAGTGGAGTTCCACAGGGTTCAGTTTTAGGGCCACTTTTGTTCCTTGTATATGTAAATGACCTACCAGAGTCTGTAAATTCATTCATGAATATGTTTGCAGATGATGCAAAGATTGTGAAGAAAGTAAAAAACGAGAACAATGGTAGAGAACTTCAGGAGGATCTAAATAATCTGCATGAGTGGTCAGAAAAGTGGCTAATGAAATTCAATACCTCAAAATGTAAGGTAATGAGAATGGGTACAAGTGCAAGAAGGCCCAAGCTTGACTACTCGGTGGCTGGAGCACAACTTCAAGAGACAGAAAATGAGAGAGATCTAGGAGTAAACATACTGGCAGATTTGTCTCCAGAAATACATATAAATGGCGTAGTAAGGGCAGCATATGCATTCTTATCAAATGTAAGGGTAGCCTTCAGGCACATGGACAAGGAAATGTTCAGAAATATTTATGCAACTTATGTGAGGCCAAAACTCGAATATGCACCCCCTTTTGGAATCCGCACTTGAAAAAGCACATAGCTAAGCTTGAAAAAGTTCAAAGACATGCCACGAAACTGGTACCAGAAATACGCAATCTCGGTTATGATGAGAGGCTGAGGGAATTAGACTTGCCATCACTCGAAGCTAGAAGAGTAAGGGGGGATATGGTGACAGTCTTTAAATTCCTTCATGGTTATGATAGAGTGGATAGGGATCGATATTTCGATATGGCTGGCTCTAGAACTAGAGGTCATAGTTTGAAGCTTCGTAAGAAAACTTGTTTGCAGGATGTAAGGAAATACTTTTTCAGTGTAAGAGTAGTTGATAATTGGAATTGGCTAAGCGAGGAGGTAGTTAATGCTATCTCAATCCATAGTTTTAAGGACAGGTACGATAAGTATCACTAAGTCTAAAAATGGAACCGATGAGGAGACGGGAAGATACGAGCTTTGGGCTCTTTCCCGTAAACACAATCAGGTAATCACAATTAGGTAATCACACACACACACACACACACACACACACACAAACAGTTGACTATAAAGAGACAGTAATCGAAAAAATGAAAGACGTTGTGATGGAAAGGGCAAACCCACTCATCAGACAGGCACTTGATAAGGAGAAGACAGTGGTAATCTCAGGCATAAGCGAGTCCCAGGAGCCAACATGGCAGGGGAGACTTGAAGAAAATAAAACTAGGGTTGTAGACCTGATAAGAAAGCTTGGAGTAGTATGTGGTCCTGAGGATATTGTAAACATACACCAACTAGGTAAATATTCGAGGGAAGGAAAGCCGAGACCAACAAAAGTAACCTTTGAGAGAGGGGAAACATGTAGGGAAATATTGTTGAGAAAAAAAAGTCTAAAAGACCTTCAAGAATTCAAAGAAGTGTTCATTAGACAATACAGAACACAGGAAGAGATGGGAAAGATCAAAAACTTGTTGCAAGAGGCAAGAAGGTTAAATGATGAAAGAAATGAAGAAGAGAAGAAAAATTTTCATTACAGAGTTCTTCCAGACAAAGGGGAGATAAAGAAGATAATGACAGAAGATCAGGGGATGGGGCCTCATTAAGATTGTTATACACAAATGCTGATGGATTAGCTGGTAAGGCAGTAGAATTAAAAGATAGGATTCACAACAGTAAGGCAGATATAGTAGCAATTACAGAGACTAAGTTGAGTGAGGACATAAACAGTGTCACAGTTTTTCCTAAGGGCTTCAGAATACTAAGGGTCGAAAGATCTGAGAGGACTGGTGGAGGGATGGTACTGCTCATAAGTGAGAGGATTCAAGTTGAAGAAATAAACTTGGCTATAGAAAGTGAGTTCAGGGAATTTCTTGTTGCTCGCATAAATAATGGGTCAGAGAGCATTATAATAACTGTTGTATACAACCCACCAAGGAACCAAAATAGGCTTGAAATTTACGAGGAAAGTCATATAGGTACTATTGAAGTCATAAACTCAGTTGTTAACATGGCACGGGAGAAAAAATGTAGGATTTTGATTATGG
>JAXCGZ010001962.1:87500-97500 GCA_037179515.1 Halocaridina rubra | reverse complement strand
CCTTGTCATTGCCCATAGAGCAAAGTAATCCCCTTATTGTTTTCTTTTTTTTTTATGTCGGCTACCCCCCAATTAAAGGGGGAAACAGCCAAGATATATATAAATATATATATATATATATATATATATATATATATATATATATATATATATATATATATATATATATATATATATATATATATATATATATATATATATATATATATATATATATATATATATATATATATATATATATATATATATATATATATATATATATATATATATATATATATATATACACACACACGCACACACAAATACACACACGTACACACACGTGTGATGAGAGGCTGAGGGAATTAGACTTACCATCACTTAAAACTAGAAGATTGAGGGGGGCTATAGTGACAGTTTTTAAATTCCTTCATGGTTATGACAGAGTGGATAGGGATCAATATTTTGATATGGCTGGCACTAGAACTAGAGGTCATAGTTTGAAGCGTCGTAAGAAAACTTCTTTGCAGGATGTAGAAAATTACTTTTTTTTTTATTGTAAGAGTAGTTGATAATTGGAATCCGCTAAGCGAGGAGGTAGTTAATGCCAACTCAATCCATAGTTTTAAGGACAGGTATGATATATATGGAACCGATCAGGAGACGGGAAGTTACGACCTTGAGGCTCTTTCTCGTAAGCATGATTAGGTAATCACAATTAGGTGATTTCACACACACACATACACACACACACACATACACACACACACACACACACACACACACACACCACACACACACACACACACACACACGTAAAAGGCCCAGTAAAAAATAAAAAAACTTAAAAGAATATATGAAGTACTTCTTAATTTTGTAAACTAATCTGGTCACCTCAAGTACACTTTGAGGTGACCAAATGAGATTACGAAAATAATAAGTCCTTCAAATATTTTTACGCAGTTTTCTTTAATGGTTTTTTCCTACCAATTTAAACTGTATGGTAACAGTTCAGTGTTATATATATATATATATATATATATATATATATATATATATATATATATATATATATATATATATGTATATGTATATGTATATATATATATATATATATATATATATATATATATATATATATATATATATATATATATATATATATATATATATATATATATATATATATATATATATATATATATATATAATAATAATAATAATAATAAGAATAATAATAATAATAATAATAATAATAATAATTTCGTATAGCCTAAACTGAATAGTGCTTGTGATATAATTTAGTTAAATGCAATGTACTCCAGCATCAAGACATGGCAAATTATAATTGTTTTAGTCCTAATAGAACCTAGAGTCTTTATAAGATAGCATACTTAAAATTCAATATTTAGGAATACAGCAAGACACCAGCGTGAGTGGTAAGAATTCTGATTATCATATATATGAACTCAGCCAGTGCAAAATTGCGTCTGTGTTTTTCTTTTATAGAGGCTTGGGGAAAACGAAAAGAGATGTGAATCCCCTTTCACATCCGTCGTACAATATCTATTATTTCTTTCTTTTATTTTCAGACAATGTAGATCTTTCGGTATAAATACGACACAGCAAAGTACAAGTACACTGCCAAATAGTCCCAGGATGGGCTGCAAAGTGCACTGTGTAGATGATGACTCCAAGTAGTCATCGATAGAAAATCGGGGAAATCACAGGACAATCGTGGGTAGCATATGAAATTCAAGGGTTTCGCGACGGAAAATTTCGTCGTAGACTCTTTTCGCAAACTCTTTAACATGTTCAGTATTTTTTTTCTCAGTCGTAGGTAATTCTCGACATCAGACCCATTTCGTATGCCGTACAAAAGTCGTACACTTGTCGTAGATTTGGCATGCTATAGTCGCGTAGCAATCATGTGATTGTCATGCGACAACCGAGCAATGCAGGACTTTTGTACGACGATTTTTTTTCTTGTGACAATCGTTGGGGGAGGGGGACATAGGACGGTCGTAGGGACAGGATCCGATGTCACTTCGACAGTCTTGACATATCTTCTCACAACATTCGTACAGCACATATGTCATATGTGAACACTACTAAGAAGCTTTCATATCCACCTCTCCCAAGCCTAGGTCAGTCCCATCTGCGGAAAGTCCGCTAAAATCGTACGTTGTACGAAAGAGGATTTAGAAACTCGTTAGCCCATATATTGTAATGCGCATTGCATCTTAAAAAAAAAAATCACCAGTAAAGAGGAACAACATTATGAAACTCTACACTTACTCGCATTCGACGGTGCTAAGATTTAAAACAGGGGTGTGCAACCTTTTTTCCCAAAGGGCCACTAGTCACGACTCTGTTGGTATGGAGGGCCACATAACCTTACTATTTTATGCTATTTACTACGATCGAAGACATATTATGTGAGATTATACTAATAAAGATAGATAATTAGTTTGTTACTGATTTTATTTAAATTTGTCTGAAACAAAAGTATTTTCCTTGCAATAAATGAGCAACTGAAAGGCTACCGTACCTTATTATTATAATGTACAAATATAAATAATTACTTATCTTTGGTTAACTGGGATCATTAACATAAGAATGATCAAACACAGACATTTTCCTAATCATTAATGAGCAAATGAAAGGCTACCCTAGTGAGATGGTTGATGTTGCATTTGGGACACCAACTCATCAATATCAGGCTGTATGGATGATGTGGCTACACGCAGGGTACATTCCAAATGTTCATCAGTAAGTAAAGACCTATGCTTGTTTTTAACTAGATTCATTTTTGAAAAAAGCTGCTCGCATACATATGTGCTACCAAACACTGCCATCATTTTCCTTGCATGAGCAGAGAGTTTTGGATACACTGCTACTGATACATGCTTCTTATAAAACTGGTATACTGAACTATCATCAAACTTCTTTCTTAGTTCATCATTGCACTGTAGTTCAATTATTTCCATCTGTATGTCCTCGGGAATTGCTGTCACATCCACAGAAAAAGGAGAAGCAAAGACTTCAATGGCTTGTGAATGTTTCTTGAGGTCACCAAATCTTTCTGAAAATTCCCCTCGTAAGACTGCCAATTTGTCACCATACTTCTGATACTGAGGGTTGCTAGTGTCATGGTTTTTCAGAGTAGGAAAGTTGGCTGGGTTTTGGTTTCTGATTTGTGACTCCCACAGACACAATTTTATCTGGAAGCCTTTGATCAGTGAGAACATCTCATTTATTAGTTGATCTTTTCCTTGAAGTCTAACATTCAGTGCACTAAGATGATCAGTAATATCTACTAAAAATGCTAAATCACATCTCCATTCCTTATCTCTCAATTCAGGGATAGCATTACCTTTCATATCTAAGAACAGCGCAATTTCTTCCAAAAGGTCATATGCTCTCTTCAACATTCCTGCTTTGCTTAGCCACTTACCTCACAAAAATACTTCACATCACTGTACTCTGCATCAATGTCTGCCATTAACTGCTGAAACTCGCGGTGATTTAGACCTCTTGACCTAATGAAATTGACAGCTTTCACAAGAATATTAGTCACATGCTGAAAGTTTATTGTCTTCGCACATAAAGCTTCCTGGTGTATGATATAATGCAGGACAATAAGTGAACCGAACTCAATATTTTGAGACCCCATTCTAGTCTTCAGTAATCCAACAACCCCATTTCTCTGACCAGACATCGCAGGTGCACCATCTGTTGTAATGGAAACTAAATTAGTGTAGTCCAGTCCAAACCTTGCCAATGCTTTTTCCAATTCATCAAAAATAGATTGTCCTGTTGTGGTCCCCTTCATGCTTTGTAGTGAAGCCATTTCCTCTGTAATATTATAGTCATTGTCAACTCCCCTAATATATACAGCCAGTTGTGCAGTGCCTACGGTGTCACAACTCTCATCAAGAGCAACAGAGTATGAAGAAAAAGCACTAACTCGCTTGGCAATTGTACTTTCAATATTCTCTGAAAGACTGTCTATTCTTCTAGCAACAGTATATCTTGAAAGGCTTATGTTTTCAACTAGTTTCTTTTTGTCAGGAAACATATTGTCTGAGGCTACACACAAACATTCTTTAACTACCTCACCATCAGAATAGGGCTTGAGTATTTTTGCAAGGATTTGACTATTCAAAAAGCTTGTTTTGAGAGATGCATCATATTCCTTAAGTTTCTTTGTAAACACTGACTGTTGTCCTTGCAGAGATTTCTGCAAGAATGATATTTTTTCTTTGCGTGCTTCACCTGTCATATTTTCATATTCTTTGTGCTTTGTGATGTAGTGTCTTTTGATGTTATATTCTTTTAAAACTGAAATGGTTTCATGGCACACAAGGTACAATGCTTTCCCCCCTGATTGTATGCATAAATATTGTTCAGTCCATTTCTCTTGAAAACTCCGGTTTTCATCTGAAATCTTGCGTTTTTTTACTCGTAGAAGCCATTATTAGTGCAATAAGATCTCTCCTTCTGAGCAAAATATATAATAGGAAAAAGTTAACTTTAAATTAAAGACTAACTCTAATTAAATTGTTTATGTTGCAGTTTTGTGATTGGCTTTAGAAAACTTGCAAGCAAAACATTTTGAGAATTATATATTTCTGCTGAAAATGTGGTATTAATTATATTGCAATCTATTACATTTTTCTTAATTAAAGGCTTTAATTAAGAATAATGTAATATATTGCAATATAATTAGTACCAAATTTCAGCAGAAATATATAATTCTCAAAATGTTTTGCTTGCAAGTTTTCTAAAGCCAATCACAAAACTGCAACATAAACAACTTAGAGTTAGACTTAGAATACCGGTAATCACAAATCAACCACAACAAATGAAGCACACTGATTTCACCACTTGAGTCTCAGATAAACTGAGAACTATATTAATTCCTGTACGGCTGTACTGCAAAGCATAGCAGAGAGTGTAAAAAGTGTAAATATCCAACCTTTAAAATAATGATCATCGGTGATTACAATGATCTTAAAAGGGGTTACTGATAACGATGACCCCTCGTACCATCGGTTATTGAGGAAGGGTTGTTGATGAAAACACAAGAGAGAGAGAGAGAGAGAGAGAGAGAGAGAGAGAGAGAGAGAGAGAGAGAGAGAGAGAGAGAGAGAGAGAGAGAGAGAGATTGAGAAAAAGTTGTTGGAATATTCAGTTCGAGGCTCTCTCTCTCTCTCTCTCTCTCTCTCTCTCTCTCTCTCTCTCTCTCTCTCTCTCTCTCTCTCTCTCTCTCTCTCTCTCTCTCTCTCTGAGGGCCGCACTATAGCTTATTTATTTTTAGGAGAAAGGGCCGCAATGAAAGCCTTTGAGGGCCGCATGCGGCCCTTGGGCCGCAGGTTGCACACCCCTGATTTAAAACGTCTTCATGAAAAAATTATTACAAGTCTATGGCACTTCAGACTTATATTTATTTTTCTTTCTGTGTACTTTTTTGAAATGAAAGATCTTTGAAATGAAATAGTTTGCATTAGACCGACCATTTTTTTTTTTTTAACTTTTTCCTGTTTAAAATTCTGTATTAGATGTTGTCCATGCAAGAATAATTTGCATTAGATTGATGTTGCTTTGAAATGAATCTCTGTTTATCGTTTTGTTTCACTCTGTTATATTCTTTGGTGTATGCATCAGACCTGAACTAGAGGAAGTTTCAGTAATTTTTGCTTTCCTGTGGTATTAGCCATTTTTTTTTTATCAAGTCGGCTTGGAGCCAGTCCAGGACTCCATACCCTCTACCAGGGATCCTACTAGATCTTGTTGTATTAACATAAAGTTCTTGAAAACGGTACCTCTGTTTCTAAGTTCATCTGTTAAATAGAACTTCTACCGTCACATAACAATACTATAAGCCTTTGTTGTAGCTGTACTATCTGTCAGAGCTGAAGAACATTGTTTCTAGGTTTAGCTGTTTATCAGAAGTTCTCTTGTCACCGAGTTTTGATAAACTTACTGTGAATATCCTTTCATTAGTTTCAGAAACATGTTGTTCAACTCTCTCTCTCTCTCTCTCTCTCTCTCTCTCTCTCTCTCTCTCTCTCTCTCTCTCTCTCTCTCTCTCTCTCTCTCTCTCTCTCTCTCTCTCTCTCTCTCTCTCTCTTTGGACAATAGTTTTAGAATAAAGTTATATGCACTCTCTCTCTCTCTCTCCTCTCTCTCTCTCTCTCTCTCTCTCTCTCTCTCTCTCTCTCTCTCTCTCTCTCTCCTCTCTCTCTCTCTCTTAGGACAATAGTTTTAGAATAAAGTTATATGCTCTCTCTCTCCTCTCTCTCTCTCTCTCTCTCTCTCTCTCTCTCTCTCTCTCTCTCTCTCTCTCTCTCTCTCCTCTCTCTCTCTCTCTCTCTCTCTCAATTCAAAGGATAAATGCCGTTGAATGAATATAATTGCTTTAATCAAGGCCTTAGTGAAGCGGACTCATTATCTCTATAAAGGATTCTCTCACTAAGTCTGCATCTCTGTGGACTTTCAATTATGTCCCAGTTCATATATGGCCATTTGAGGACTAGCTTCCCAGCATAAGTCCATAAATAGAAAGAGCACTGGCAATTTATTAACGAATTTTCTCATTTCATTTATTAACCAAGTGAACTTTTTTCCCCTCTGTCCAGTATATCTCAGTATCATATATAATTTCGTGTTCCAAACAGAAAATAAACAGAATCAGGCATCTGTAAGGAGTATTCTGAATTAATTCCGCACTAGTACCAAACGCTTCAGTTACTTTTCTTATATTTTTTTCATAGTGCACCGCATTAATTTTAATAATTTTCATGAAGCCTCTCTTAGGGAAATTTAATATTAGTAGAAATGTTTACATGTAAATTTGTTAACTGCTTTTAGGAATGGAAATTCAAATATTAATTCATGTATGCCTATGGTTTTTTTATGTTGTGAAGTTGGTACCCTTTATAGTAAAGTGTGAGCAGCCGAACAGGACCACAAATGTAGAAAATGATGGAGGTTATTAATTTTGCAGCTCGAGTTGCCCTGGGAGGAATAAGAAAATATGACCACATCACACCAGCTCTCAAAAAAAATTGGGTGGCTGCGGGCAGAAAACACGGTCACTTATGCTATTTATGTTTTTGTATAAAAAATTTTGAACGATCATTATCCTAGCTGGCTATTTGATTTAAAAACAGTCAGGGATATAAGGGGAACCAACACAAGACATATTAGTGAGCTCTCTATTCAGAGAACAAACACAAGCAGGTTCAAAGATGATCACTATTAAAGGGCCAACACTCTGGAACAATATTGCAGAGCATCTTAAAAATTCCTCCTCCTTTGCAGCTTTCAAAGGCAAACTATATAGTTTTCTTTTGGACAAATAGTTGCTGTTCACACATTAACTAAGCTTAATGATTTAATGCAATTTCCCTTGACACTAACCTCTCTATATGTAAACTGATATAGCCTTCTATGTTCTCTAAGTTAAGAACTAACTATTCTCATTGTAAGGAAAACAAATATGGTGATGATGCCGATAATAACGATCCTGTATCGAGTGTTATTATTACTACTTTATTATTAACATTATTGTTAAAATTTTTATTACAGTATTATTATTTTCTAGGAGAGCTATATTTAATTTAACTGTTTGTTTTAAATTCTCCACCCACGGATGGGTGGAACGGGTCACGGAGGACCCATAGGGTGGTCGCCAGCCGGCATAGGCCCCAACCCCCCCACTGTGGTACCCAGCCACAGCAGTAACCTCCCCAATAAACAGCTTAAACTCTCTGGCCTGGACGAGGCGTGATCCTTCGACCTCGCGAATGCGAGGCAAGCGCGTTTCCACTGTACTAGCCAGGAGGCTATTTAATTTAACTGTATGTATTACCCTCTTACTTATTAGTTCAATTACATGCCCATTTATAAGTTACTCTTAATTATAGAAGAATAACCATTTTACAAAAATGGAAATAAATGTTTGTATGTTTGTTTGTTTGTTTATTTGTTTGTTTTATTTTCTTGATGGAGCTGTGTGGTCTGTATGTTGGGTATATGGTTTATTGATGTTATGCATATACGCGTACAATACTACATACACGTTCGCTAAGCAAGTTACTATATGCTGTAGCTATACTCTTTTTTCCTGTATATTAATTTTCCACATGTTCCGGCGAGAGAAATATAACACACACGCCCCGGGCAATGTACCACTGTTCTTTTGCACTCATTTTGAGCAGATCAACCTCCTTGCAGGTTACATTTTCCATTACTGTATGTTTTCACTTTCTGTACCTGTACCTGATATGCATTTCCGTACTTCTTTTCAATTATGAAGACTTGGGGGAGTTTATTTTTTCAATTCAGGGACGATATACTAGTAAAAAGCAGTATTTCCATGGAGTGCAAAGGAAAAATCTCTTTCCTGTATACATACAGAGTAGAGAATAGGAATGAATAGTAATTAGCTGCAAATAAAATGCGAAGCATCACTGAGAAGATATGAGGAAACTCTCGGGCAAACCCGATTAAATTGGTCAATGACTTTAGGAGAGTCGGTATTCCTTATACAGTAGACCTACCTGATTATTCAGCAAGTGCCTGGAGATCACTGGGTCCTCTTGATTGGAGAGGGGGCTTGGGCCCTTGGTGTATGCTGTCACTGTCTCTTGTATTTGCTTTTTATTAGGGACATTTACCCTCTCAGCATCATGATAGCGCATTCTGATTAGATTCAGTGTGTTCCTCACCTTCTTTGGAACTGGTAATGGTCCCCTGTCCAGCTTCTGAGCGTCTTCTTTGGACATAGTTGAGATTTTGCATGGTAGTCTTTGGGAACCAAGATATGGAAATTGAATCCCCCCAAAATTAAAATGCAATTTGAGATATCTTAGGAAAAGACTGCTATTTGAATTACGATCATAAGGTATGATTTTTGAAAACCCTTTTCTTATTTAGTTTGAAAATGGCTTGAAAATATTTTGGAAAGCATCCTACTTGAAGAAGCACATTAACTGGAGTCGTGGTCCGAAAGAAAAGTTAATATGAATTAGATTCATATGTATTAAAACAAGACACTAATTATATATATATATATATATATATATATATATATATATATATATATATATATATATATATATATATATATTATTTAGTATAATAATCAGCTGCACTAAATGCGAATGCCAAAAATTAAAATAAAATATTTAATGAAGTATAACAGTTCACTAAAGTGAATTTCGTTAAGAAGTTAAAATTGCTTTTTGAGAATCGCTACCCTTATTTAACTTATGAAGACAAACTTTTTATTGTGTATCATAGTATGGAAAGTATATTATTTACTCATATCCGTTTTCAATGGCCGCTTTCACACCAAAGAGGCCCGTCGCACGTGGCATACCACGTGGCACACTAGTTGAAAACGACCATCCGGAAATATATGAAACCTTTCACACAGAAGTTGCGTGACACGTCCCATATGCCACGTGTGACCTTCGTGCCACGTGGCATGCCGCGTATGACGTGCCACTTTGGTGTGAAAGTGGCCTATCATAATTAGTTTGGTGTTAGGATTTTGACATCAAGAAATTATCTTTGTTACAGCTGTATTTGATTTTAAACTTTATCTTTCTTAACCTAATGTTTACCAAAATTTGACGTTGTTATTTTTCTATAATGGCTTTTAGTGGAGTTGTAAAAAATATGGAAGTATGTTGATTACAAGGCTGAAAACACAAGTAAATTACATTTGCATAAAATCTATTTCATTCGTTTTGCAGAGCACATTGCAACAAATGTATTTACATAACAACAGTTTTGTATATGGAGTGCATTAAATAAGTCAACGAAGAATATTATGAACATACAATAGAATTGTTATTTTGCCCTTTTGGATACACAATTAACTTTTTGAAATGGACTTTGTCATACAAAAATTGCAACACCATGTTGAGTTTCTAAGTTCTATTTTGAATATCAGACACCAACAAGAAGCTGATTTAAAAACAAGAAAAGGAAGCACATAAAT